>SEMN01001036.1:0-121352 GCA_005408345.1 Macquaria australasica
GAGGACATGACCTCCTCTGGGGTATGAGGAGAATGAAAGAGGAGCACGAGAAGTACAGGTCAGGATGGTCGGTGTTGGGATCTTAATATATTTCAGGAGTCAAGCGTGTCGACTTGCTAAAGGGAATGCATCTCTGCTGATTGTAGTGTGGCCAGGCAGTGGTCTGGGGGAGGACATGACCTCCTCTGGGGTATGAGGAGAATGAAAGAGGAGCACGAGAAGTACAGGTCAGGATGGTCGGTGTTGGGATCTTAATATATTTCAGGAGTCAAGCGTGTCGACTTGCTAAAGGGAATGCATCTCTGCTGATTGTAGTGTGGCCAGGCAGTGGTCTGGGGGAGGACATGACCTCCTCTGGGGTATGAGGAGAATGAAAGAGGAGCACGAGAAGTACAGGTCAGGATGGTCGGTGTTGGGATCTTAATATATTTCAGGAGTCAAGCGTGTCGACTTGCTAAAGGGAATGCATCTCTGCTGATTGTAGTGTGGCCACTACATTAACATTTAATGTGAACAGTGAACTTTACAGCTCCCAGTGTGATGCTGATTTTTATTTATGACCAAAGTCGGGGCAGCCTTGCTTCTCTTCACTCTAGAGCATAGTATTTGTGTCTTTATTTTGAATCAAGTAAAATATAAGTTATATAAACAACTTCATCAACCTACCACATTAGTTATTTGTTAGTTAAATGCTTTATTTTAGATGAGATGGACCAAGTCATTGAAGCAGCACATAGTCATCATAGATTTCCCATACTTATTCCTGTTTGAGGTCATTGGGCAATAGTTTATTGCTGCAACTAATGATTTTTTCATTTTCAATTCATCTACCAATTAGGTTTTAATTAATCGTTTATAAAATGTCTGTAAAATGTGAAAAATCCCCATCACAATTTCAGTGCCCTAGTTGACATGTTGAAATTGCTTGCTTTGTTCTGACCACCAGTCAAAAACCCAAAGATAATCATTTTACTATCATTACATTTGAGAAGCTGAAATTTCCTTTGGCATTTTTGCTAAAAAATGTTACGTAAGCAATGAATCAATTATTAAAATAGTTGCAAATTCATTCATGGTTCAAATCTCGCCAGATTTGTTAATGTATTTCATGTTCATGCTTAGTGTTTCATGTTGTATTATGTCATGCCTTAGTTTTAGTTTTATGTTAAGTTAAAGTCACTCACGTCTAGTCTTGTTCTGTACTTCCTGTTTTGTTTTGTACTCACCTTTCCCTCTCATTTCAGACCCTGACTTCCTCCCTTTGTGTGATTTTCCCGCCGTTGTGATTGTCTACCCCACCCCTGATTGGTCTCACCTGTTTTCCCCTACCTCATGTATAAATAGTCCTTGTCTCCCTTTGTCCTGTGCCAGTTCGTCTTGTTCAGTCTGTCAGATGAGTCGAGTCAAGCGTTCCAGCAAGTGTTCATGTACCAGGTTTTGTTCCTGTCCGTGTTGTTGTTTGATCCTCCAAGTGAGCATTTTTTGTTTGTACTTTGTCCTCCTTGTGAGTGTTTTGCTTTGTACTTTTGTATATCCTCCCTGACAGCGCCTTATGTTTGATTGCTTTTGCCTCAATAAAGATTTTGTTATACCCATATTGTCGGGAGAGTCGTTCAATTGAGTCCACCAGTTTTGTGTCCGAGCCCTTGACAGTGGTGAAGAGGAATTGTTAAGTTGGTCAGTAAATGTTAAAGTCAAAAGAAATGGAGGCGTATAAGAAAAGGAATAACAAAACAATATACTTTAAGTCACTGCTCAACCCCACTTTGATTTTGATATTCTTTGCTTCTCTCTCACCACCCTCAATACGAGTACAGTGTCATAGTTGTTATGATAGTGGAAGTGATAACCAGAAAGACACTTTTGGAGGTTTGATATTCTGCTCCAGCGGGGACTCGGATGTACCTTCCAGAGGAACTAGACAACAGGAGAAATCAAATCTCTGATAAATGTGACCTCAAGAGAAAGTTCATGTTAAGGTCTGGGGGAGAGTGCGAAAAAGTAAAGTGAAGGAAGACGGAGTGTAAAAGGAGACAAAAGTAGAAATGGATTGGAGAAGGAAGGAGTCTGGGGTTTATAATGTGGGATTTATGAACTCTGGTTCTCTTGTACTATAATTTCATTACAACTCTCAGTGGTGAGTTTGTAATTCCCGATGCAGTGATGCCATTTCCAAGGACTCCACTGGTGCATTCAAGTGTTTCAGTGGGGAGTTCAAATTTTACTGGCATTGGTTTCTTTTATCAGTCGAGGTGTTCCAAAATAGGACAATAATAGTAGAGGGGAAGAACACCTTGACTCCAAGCAGAGTGCAATATCCTCCACCTAGTGTGTCCCATGGTAGTAATCTAGTGTCACAAAGTTGTCCTGTCCTGTGATCTACCTGCTCTTTTAATTATTTTTGGCCACACTGGAGAGTGTTGGTATCTGTAACTGTATTGTTGTAAAGTTTCATTAAGTTTTGTAATTGTATGTGATGTACAAGAACCATGTCCCATCAAGACAAAACAAAACCTAAATGAAACAGTTACTTTCCACCACTGCTGGTGTTTTCCCCTCCCTCTTGTGTGTTGTGCTGTCTCTCTTTCTGTGTGTGTTTTGTGTGTCTACTGGGAAGGCGGGGCTGGCATCTCACCTCCTGCCCAGTTCTGCAATCAATCAGCTCACCTGCCATCCAACTAATCAATCTGCAGTATTTCTACCCCAGCTTTCCATCCACTCACCACCAGATTATTGCTCCAGTTTGCTTGGTAGCAAGCTCTCCAGCCTCAGGGTTTTGATAGTCAGTTTCCCGTGTCTGTTTGTGCTTTGCCTAATCCTGTTTTCCTGTGCTCAGGTTCGTGTCATCTCCTGGGTTTGCCCGCTCTCCCGTATGCTCTGCCTGCCTGCCTTCCTGCCTTCCGCCTCAGCCAGCCTCACCTTCCCCCTCACCTGTCTTCCACTCACCTCCATTGGATCAGCCCCGCCAACTGCCTTCCCTTCCAACTCCCCCTTCCCTCGTGCAATAAACAAACTAAACTTTCATCTTACTCTGTGTCTGTGTCCTGCACTTGGGTCCTCTCCGCTAATCATGTCACACTTTATACTTCACTACAAATTAGAGGGAAATATTGTACTCCAGTACATTTGTTTAATAGCTATGGTTACTAGTTACTTTGCAGATTAAGATTTCAAGGTTTTAAAAGTATATAAAGCAAATATAATTAGCTCCACTTCGACCAACTTCAACATTAAAGTACCAATTACATGTTGCTTCCAGTCTTTATGCTAATCGCCTACTGACTCAAGTTCTATACTTTAACGCACAGATATGAGGGTGGTATTCAGTGATCTAACTCTAGGGAAGAAAGCAAATAAGCATATTTTTCAAAATGTCAATCTATTCCTTTCAACACAAAAGAAAGCATTGGCAGTTATCCTCCAAGAAGGGTTTGGGTGTATAAAAACAATTTTGCTCATAACAGTTTTCAGGTTACATCATGGAACTTTTAGTGCAGCAGCAAGGCGTAAAATCTGAGTGCTGTATACTGCCACAAGGATCAGTATCTGATACTGCTGATCATCCTTACAGAATATCAGAGCTCAGGTTGTACTTTATCGCTGAAGCAATGGCAAATGGGTCACCTTAAGAGTCTTAATAAATCCCTTAAGACTCTCCAGCTGATTCAGAATGCTGCGGCACGTTTACTGACAAGAACCAGAAAAAGAGAACATATTTCTCCAATATTAGCTTCTCTACACTGGCTCCCTGTAAAATCCAGAATAGAATTTAAAATCCTTCTCCTCACCTTTAAAGCCCTAAATGGTCAGGCACCATCATATCTTAAAGAGCTCATAGTACCCTATTACCCCACTAGAGCACTGCGCTCCCAGAATGCAGGGTTCCTTGTGGTTCCTAGAGTCTCTAAAGTAGAATGGGAGCCAGAGCCTTCAGCTATCAAGCTCCTCTCCTGTGGAACCAGATCCCAGTTTGTGTACGGGAGGCGGACAACCTCCTCACATTTAAGAGTAGGCTTAAGACTTTCCTCTTTGATAAAGCTTATAGTAGGGCTGACTCAGGTGACCCCTGAGCCACCCCTTAGTTATGCTGCTATAGGCCTAGACTGCGGGGGGACTTCCTATGATGCACTGAGCTCCTTTCTCCTCCTCTTCCTCTCCATCTGTACGCCCTCATACCCCATCAATGCTTGTTATTAATTCAACTTCTTCCCGTAGTTGTGTGCTTTGTCTCCTCTCTCTCTCTCTCTCCCCTTCTGCATTTGCTTTCTGCAGGTGTTTCTGCCTCTGGAGCTGTAGAGTCTGGGTCTGTGGTTGCTGCCGCCTGCTGCCCCCGTGCTCCTGCTCTGCACCCGCTGCTACTATTGCTGTTGTTACTGTTATTAGTATTGCTATTATAATGTTGCTCTTAGTGTTATTTCCGTTGAGATTGTTAACATCAATGCCATTACCATATCTATGCTGTATTGAGCTGCTGTATGTTCTCTTTCCTCCTGCTCTCTCTCTCCCGCTCCCCCCTTCCCCCTTCAACCCAACCGGTCGAGGCAGATGACCGCCCACCTTGAGCCTGGTTCTGCTCAAGGTTTCTACCTGTTAAAAGGGAGTTTTTCCTTGCCACTGTCGCATAGTGCTTGCTCATGGTGGGAACTGTTGGGTCTCTGTAAATATAAAGAGTCGGTCTAGACTTGCTCTATTCGAAAAAGTGCCCTGAGATAACTTTGTTATGATATGGCGCTATATAAATAAAACTGAATTGAATTGAATTGAAATGTTTCTGTGTGTGTCTGCATGTATTTGTGCTGTTTTGTAACTAGTTAGTATCACACTAAACATTGTTCAGCACCATCTCACCATGCCTGCACCACAAGTCAACAGTAATCAAAGCATTGTCCCAACAAGTAGTGTTTGATCTAGTGCCGCATTGATGTTTGCTATTACAACTAGCTAGAGCATGATACAACACTTGTTTGTTGGTTTTAATAATTGAAAGATTATTCATTGACCACTTCTTCTATTGTGCTTTTGTTTGTGTTTTTTATGAAGGCCAAGATGTTGAATCACATGTCATGTCACAGGTCATATCATACTAACAACAAGATCAATTCAGTTTTATTTATATAGCGCCATATCATAACAAAGTTATCTCAGGGCACTTTTTCGAATAGAGCAAGTCTAGACCGACTCTTTATATTTGCAGAGACCCAACAGTTCCCACCATGAGCAAGCACTATGCGACAGTGGCAAGGAAAAACTCCCTTTTAACAGGTAGAAACCTTGAGCAGAACCAGGCTCAAGGTGGGCGGTCATCTGCCTCGACCGGCTGGGTTGAAGGGGGAGGGGGGGAGCGGGAGAGAGAGAGCAGGAGGAAAGAGAACATACAGCAGCTCAATACAGCATAGATATGGTAATGGTATTGATGTTAACACCAACAGAAACAACACTAAGAGCAACATTATAATAGCAATACTTAATAACCAACAGCAACAACAGCAATAGCAGCAGCGGGTGCAGAGCAGGAGCACGGGGGCAGCAGCAAACTACAGACCCAGACTCACAGCTCCAGAGGCAGAAACACCTGCAGAAAGCAACAGAAGGGGAGGGAGAGAGAGAGAGGAGAGAAAAGCACACAACTACGGGAAGAAGTTGAATTAATAACAAGTATTGATGGGATAAGTGAGGGCTGCAGATGGAGAGGAAGAGGGAGGAGAAAGGAGCTCAGTGCATCATAGGAAGTCCCCGCAGTCTAGGCCTCATAGCAGCATAACTAAGGGTGGCTCCGGGGTCACCTGGAGTCAGTCCTACTATAAGCTTTATCAAAGAGGAAAGTCTTAAGCCTACTCTTAAATGTGAGGAGGTTGTCCACCTCCCGTACACAAACTGGGATCTGGTTCCACAGGAGAGGAGCTTGATAGCTGAAGGCTCTGGCTCCCATTCTACTTTTAGAGACTCTAGGAACCACAAGGAACCCTGCATTCTGGGAGCGCAGTGCTCTAGTGGGGTAATAGGGTACTATGAGCTCTTTAAGATATGATGGTGCCTGACCATTTAGGGCTTTGAAGGTGAGGAGAAGGATTTTAAATTCTATTCTGGATTTTACAGGGAGCCAGTGTAGAGAAGCTAATATTGGAGAAATATGTTCTCTTTTTCTGGTTCTTGTCAGTAAACGTGCCGCAGCATTCTGAATCAGCTGGAGAGTCTTAAGGGATTTATTGGGGCAGCCTGATAATAGAGAGTTCCAATAGTCCAGCCTAGACGTAACAAATGCATGGACTAGTTTTTCTGCATCTTTACTTATAAAGTAAAGATCAACAAATGTCTCTAGGAGAAATTTCTGCTGAACCTTACAAGTTTGAGTTACACACTACCAAGTGGGGCCATTGGAAATTCCCATGTCAAGTGAATGCAGGCTAAAATCATACTTGTGTCCTGAGAGACAATGGGCCCCTGGGCACAGACATGTACAAGCCCCCCGACTTCTCCTACACAGGAGTAAAGGTTCTTTCAGACACCACTACTGCCTCCATTGTATTTAAGTATGTGGTGAGATTATACCTGGTGGATAGCAGCAGCCTGCAGGTGTACAGGCTGGTAGGACTGGATGTAGCTGGGAGCTGTGGCACCCTGCTGCCGCTGATTCAAAACACAGAACACTGATGTTGCCATGTGGAAGCACCTTAATACACCCAGACTGAAAGAGACACAAAACATCTTAGTTTTGCATGGTGTTCTGGTACCAGAACTCTCAGGTGCTGCTGTTGGTTTAAAAGCTGCACTTGCACTTCAGTATTTAGTTGACACTGGAGTTGAGGAGATACTGTCCAACTCATTAAAGTAAAGAAGAGACTGCACAGTTTTTACACATTGTGTAGGTGTACACACATGCAACGCTATATTGCTAGGCAACACAGTGGTTGTTGATGTTCTCATCTGGAGAATGACTTCAGTAAGTTAGTTGTGGTACTCACCTGTCTGAATGTCATTCTGCGAGTCTTGTGCACTGCAAAGCCCTCCTCAATTTGCTCTAGGTTCAACTTCTCTGCTCGTTCATTCTCAAAGTAGAATATAACCAGTCCACTCAGCCTCTCTGTCCCACTGCGCTCCTCAAAGTTTTCAAACATCATGGGTGTGTTTGCTTTGGGTCACGTAGCATGATTACTGGGTAGTGCATTAAAACAGTGATTAATTAAGGTAGATGCAACCTTTTTTTAACTAACTAACCAAAGAGCGGAGCTAACATTCTCCCATGGCTTTTAGTGATGCATTTTAGTTCACTTGAATTTTTTTTCTCTCTGATAAGAAACTGAACCAATGGGAAAATACAACAAATGTACCATTTCATCCACTGATTCGGACCAGAGCAAACCAACTATATGTATGCCCTTAAATTCAGGCGTCAG
Source organism: Macquaria australasica (assembly GCA_005408345.1). Lineage (NCBI taxonomy): Eukaryota > Metazoa > Chordata > Actinopteri > Centrarchiformes > Percichthyidae > Macquaria > Macquaria australasica. The sequence goes on from SEMN01001036.1 coordinate 7,395, forward strand.
AGTAGAATTAGGATTTTGCGTATGCAGTGGTGAGGGTTGAGGTTTCTTTGGGGTTAGGTCCTAGGTTTGAGGCCGCAGTTTGAATTTGGATTTACAAATTTAGCGCCTTTTAGGTTCAATGATGCCAGTAATCCTCACATGTATTGTAAAAGCCCAAAAGAGAAACCAGGAACCATTTGAAGAATTATTCAGACCCTTTACAGAAGTAAAAATAATATCACACCGTGAAAAAATACTCTTTTAGAAGTAAAAGCTCTGCATTCAGATTTTTACTTTATAAGTAGAGAGGTATTGTTAGCAAAACATACTTAAATTATCAAAATGAAAAGTTCTCATGTCATCAACATAATCTTATAATATTAACCTCAGCATGAAAAAAGTTTTTAACCAACAGGAGCACTGTAGAGATGTGGCTCACGGGAAAAATGTCACTTAAGTAGACGCAAAACGACTGCTCTGCTTGCATCGTTCATTTCTGCTTGCTGTCATAACTGACTGAAACTACTGACGACTGTTTTTATATATTTTTAGGTTCAGTGGGACACTTGTTCATGATGCTGTGTAATCAGCGTTAACGGAGTACAGTGGGGCATTTTTGATAGCTGTCATTCCAGATTCAAACGTCTGGATTTATAGCAGATACCTATACTGTAATCACAATTTCTGGATTTATTGGCCCACATCTCAGTCCAGTGGATCGGCTTCAGACATCCATCACTTTCATTCTAATTTCAGGGTCTAAATTAATCATTTATCATGAATGCTATCTTTTGTTAAACCTACTGATTATGTGACTTTAGGTGAGGGTGCACCTACACGTATATTTGTATCCCAGTTATGAGTCTTATCCCAGTGTGGATCCTATTGTGATGTTCGCATGGAACATAAGTAAACTGGTTATACAACAGATTCTTATGCAACAGTGTAAGCAAATTAACTGCCGGATCACAAAATAAGCCATAACCAGCAATTTCAGTTAATAATACGACAGTGAGTGTCAATGCCCAGTAAAGTATCTAACAATGTAATGCGCACGTTGGACAGCAGAGACTGACTTTTAAAGTAGAAAGGGGCATCTGAAAGTGATTTCAAAAGATTTCTGTAACGACTGGGGTAGACAAAAACCAGGAAATGGACTCAAATGCACGACAGATGGAGAGTCAAACAGTCTTTACTTGCCAAAAGCGGTTCGGTACACAAAATCAATCCACACAGGCCACAAGTCCAGCAGGGAGTAGACAAAGCCGTAATCCAACACAAGCAAGATCATACACAGGTAGCAATGCTAGACACGAACTGGCAACTAAAGAGATGTAGAACACAGGTATATATACAAAACGGGAACAGATAGGCTAACAGAGATCAGGTGACTAATCAAACACAGGTGGGACACAAAAACTGGCGGGAAAACAAAGACCGGAAGTAAAACTAGAACATACACACAAGAGGATAAGTCTACCAAAATAAAACAGGAAATGAATGTAGAGCACAGAATGGGATGTTACAATTTCTTCCTCCTCTTTGGCATCCCTCCAGCTGGTGGTGCCGTAGGTGGCACCTGGGGTCCTAGTGGCACACAGCTGGAAACCAATAGAGATTAAATTGTCATGTCCCGTTAGTCTGTTTCCTGTTTTATTTTGAAATTTGTCTTGTCTCTTTAGTTCCTGCAATCATGTGTCCTTGATAATCAACACCTGCTCCTCAGTACGTACCTGCCCCTGATTCTCTCGTCAGCCATTTCTGTATATATACCGGCCCACTCCCTTTGTTCTTTGCCAGATTGTCTTGTTCATGCCAAGCCTTCAAGCCATTTTTTCAAGCCCTGTTTTTGGATTGTGATTTTGCCTTGTTTCATAGATGACCAGCCCTTGCCTGTACCTCTGCCTCGCTTTCTGACTTTTTGGATTTTTGACCTCGGCCTGTCTTTGTTCCTGTTTCTGCCCAGCCCATTGTGTTTGTTACTTTTGCCATTAAACTCTCTTAAAAGCTATCCCTGTTGTCTGCTCTTGAGTCCTCTCCACGTTGTCTGACATAAATAAGGTCAAGAGGAGATTCACATATCCACAGGACAGATATGTAATTATGTTTTTGATCAATGATCTAAAGAGAATGAGGAGGGACACAAGCTGGAGAAAGCAAGTAAACCTATATAACGCACAGTGTGTAGGACCTGTGCTGTGTCCCAAATCGCGTACTTGCGTACACAGACTTAGTATTTTGAGTGCATAAGTGCGTTCACACTGGTAAGTATGGCAAAATGGAGTGCACTATGAGTACCCAGATGTACACAAAACGGTCAGAAAGTTGAGTGTGGAACGCTGCACACTTCTCATCCTCAATGGTCGCCATCTTGGCTACGTAGCGGAAGGGGAGGACCACCAACGTATGAAAATGGCGGCCGTGGTTGCGATTGTTACGTCTAAAAGTAAAAGCACGTTCATTTTTCATTCATTTTTAATATAACTGAACTGTAGTCAAGTAAGCAAACAAGCTGGCAGATATTTTGGTGTGCGGCAATCACGTTAAAATGTTGGAGATAATGCTCCACCTGGTTGCAATCCGCCATTAAAAAGAAGAAGAAGACGCAGTCAAAGGTTGCGATCGTCATTTCCGGTAAGCGCACAACAGCAGTATTCAATTTGAGACGACACTACCCTGTCAAGTCAGTACATAGTGTACACAGTATACTGCATGCAAGTGTACTGACGGAAGTACGCGATTTGAGACATAGCACATGTCTCTTCCCAGATTTAAGTAGCATTATCACTAATTAGATCAGCCATACTTACTCTTGCCTTCTGTACAGTGTTTGGCTTCCCCAGCTACCTGTGGTAGCCTAAGAATGTTACCATTTTGTTAATCGACATACTGTATTTGCTTTATTTTTGATTGAATTATTTTATTTATTTTGATTTTATGTTGTACAGTACTGTGCTTCCATCAAACAGGATTGCCATTAGCTAGCCCGAGAGTTTGTGTATGTACATTTAGGCTGATAGCTGCAGAAACAAAAGAGGGTGGGCCTAAATTAAATTTCTGCTTTGGGCCTCCAGAAGGTGAGGGGCAGTCCTGTGGATAGGTTGGCTGTACAGAGGCAGACACAGATAGACCAACTTATTGTTGTATAGTGATAACTATACAACAATAAGTTGATAGATAACTCATTTGTGTTTATATGGGTCTGACTAACAACCACTATTAATGTCAGCTTTGTACTCACATGTGGGCCAGATGGTATGTATGTGGAAAAGTGAATGTTATACTCTTCAAATCAGTGGTTCCTGATGCTGTATCAATCCAAAGTTTTGTGGTATTGGCCATCCCAGGGGAATTGCACATATACAAGCTGAGGCAAATGTGTGTTTTTTTTCTTCTCTATTGTAGTGCAAAAAAACATTGCCACACTGAAGATTTCCTTCCCAAAGTATTGGGACAGAGAGAAAACATTAGAAAAAGACTACATTTTTTCCAGATGTTGAAATAGATGCCTTGTCACTACAAGATGATAACAAGGAAAAGGAGAAGAGGGTTTAAGGTTCATATAGAGCCATATCTGATTGTCGTTCTTGAAATTCTCTGAAAATGAAATCTGAGGCAGAGGCCAGAGAAATGGTAGATGTTTGGTGCTAATGGTGGTGGTAGTGGGATAGATGAAGAGACTTCCTTGGCATAAGCTTTTTTAAACTAAAGAGCCCTCATATGGAATGTGCGTATTGCACCCACACATACACACTACACCCTGAAAGTCACTGGAGAAGGGGGGTGAGAAAAGAGCGGAAACCAGAAGTCCCTTTATGTGCTGTGTACTAAAACCTCTCCTTGCACTTATCTCACATCAAGCAAATGCAAATGGACAAGCTTGGATGGTGATAACACACACATCCACACACAGGGGGGCACATCCTTAAAACAATCATGAACACAAAGAGAGGGCATCATTCCAGGTGGAAGCATCTAGGAGAGCCTTCATGTTGTCCTAGGAGCTGAAGCCATCTCCCTCTCCTGTCCTCGGATACAGAGAGAAAGAAAGAAAAAAGGCTAAACAGAAGGAGAAAAGAGTCTGAACTTGAGTTCTGTCATTGGGGATTTCCTTTTACTCTGCCTTGCTCTTCTTTCTTTTTTTCAGGGAAGGTGAACCTCTGACTTGCTGCCAAAAATGCTGGCTTTAGTCCTGCACAAAAAAAAGAGACATCCAAAAACACATCCTGCAACTTCCCCTGTCCCCCTCTCAGTCTGACTGAGGCTGTGGAACTGTGGCGAGCGAGGCTGATTCCAAAAGCTGTTGTAGCAAAGTTTACCCCAAGTGCCTAAAAGTCTCTTGTACCTAATTGCTGCATTTTATTTGTACTTCTTCTCAGAGTCAGAAATCAGTCAGTCTGGAATACACATACTTCAACAGTGACACTAGTTGAGGGTAAATATCCATAAACCCACTTAGAAATCAAAACAACACTTTTTATAACCTTAAAGCTGCACCCATCAATACATTTGTATTAAAAATTGATCAAATGACTACTTCTAATGTAAAAGGGTTGCTTGTAGTTATGAACCCCCAGAATTATCACCTGACTCTGCAGTTCCCATCAGCACAACAGAGCTTTTTAGCATCTTTCAGCTCATTGTTTTAGTTTTACATCCCACAGCTTTACTGTTTTGGTTCAGTCTCCAACTCTTATCAGCCTAATTTTCAACAGAGGCAGGCAGCTGATTTCAGCGAAAAAGCTCTAATAAACCCACTGTATCTGCCCAGTAGAGGGTGGAAAAGAAATGTGTTTTATGATGTGCCAAAGCTATGGGCAAGGCTTGGTTAGGTTTAAGCACAAAAACAACTTGGTTAGGTTTAGGGAAATATTGTCATTTGGGTTAAAATAAGTTCTTTGTTAAGATTAGGGAAACATCATGGTTTGGGTTATGACTACTTTGTTAAGGTTGGGGACCTTTGTCGTCATGGTTACAATAATAACCACGTGGTTAAGGGTAGGGGATGATTGTGGTCATGGTTAAAATAAACCAATGTTCATTGACGGTAGGACGCAGGAAATTAACAGCTGTCTTTCGTGTTAAAGTCAGTAAATGTGACATTTACCCACTTGTGAGTCAGCTGGTCTTCAGTGGCTTTACTGAATCATGTTAACTGCCAACTGAAGAACACAGCGCCAGCCCACAGCTTACATAGACCAGCAGGTGATCTCGTGCCTTTAAATACTCAAAATAGAAATGCTTTAAATGTAATGGTTGGTGTCTGTAAACATGCAAGATAAAGTGCATACATATAAAATAATACATTTAAATAAGTGGGCAATTACATATAAATATCCTGTGTGCCACACAGGTCAAGACTCAAAGCCTGTTCCATAGAAACGCCAAGTTTATGGATGGTAGACTTAACAGAAAAGGACAGATAGCCAAGACTTTCTGTCGCCTTCGGGACAAAGCCAGCAGGGGCAGAAATAAGAACATCTGTTTTGTCAGCATTTAGCTATAGGAAATTATCTGCCATCCAATTTTTTTATAGAGTTGCTGCAATTTTGTAGAACAGACAGTTTTGCGACATTTTGAGGCTTAAACAACATGTATAATTGAATTTCATCTGCATAACAATGCAAAGTACCTTTATAGACCACAGATCAGATTGATCAAAAATCATAAAAATCCAATATAGCCATGACCAGCCCTGCTATTAGCCCTGATATTAAAACGAGAACAACCTAGGAACCATACTGTAAAGTCTCTGACAGTATACATATTTATAACATCTCACAGTATTTAACATTTACTATTTTGGTGTTATTTTACTGATCATATCGTTCATTTTGTGTTAACAGTGGTCACTGTTCCTTTTGCATAATGGTTGGAGCAGGAATATTTACATACAGAGATGTATAATATGTAGCACACACTGAAGGATTTTGGAGCCATATTAATAGCTTTACCTAGTTACTCCTGGAATTTTTTAATTTTCAATTTCCCTGAAGTATTCATGAGAAGCAGCGATTTCACACAATTACAGCAATGGCCAAATCAACAGAGCATTTTGTCCATTTATCACATCACACTAATGACAACAAATTATGTCTGCCTTTGTGTTCTGCTTCAAACAACATCTCAGCTCTGAGGGAAAGAGTGCAGTTTTATACACTTTACAGGTGGAAGAAGTTGAATCAGTCTTTTGTGTATCATTTAATCTGTGTGATATTTTCTTTTCATCACAGGACATTGGTTTGCACACTGTTAGCCTGAAAGACACAGATTCTACCTCAAAGACGAAGAGAGAACACTCTGACAATTCATGAAAGGTATTTAAAAGGATGATTACAGTATTTGTTAAGGCTGGCATTCTAGCACTGCCTTTTCCTTTGAAACTTTTACTTTTATGTTCATGAATTACAACAATACTTAATTTTAAAAGTACTTTTTGTCCTGTTTGGAGAGTTTAACTCTATATAAGCTGCTTCAAGGGCAAAAAACAAGAATACAATCTGGATGAAGCACTAAATCCTTGTGCTCAAAAAAAAGAAAAAGGGAAAAACTATTTATTTATAAATTATTGTTATTATTTATCTCACTCTAAGAGGCTATATATATATATATATATTGACGCCAGTCAATCACAGGGCTGACACATAGAGACAGACAAACATTCACACTCACGGACAATTTAGAATCACCAGTTAACCTAACTTGCATGTCTTTGGATGGTGGGAGGAAGCCAGAGTGCCCGGAGAGAACCCACGCAAAGAACACAGAAGGACCCCAGCCGGCCAGCGGATGTGAACCCAGAACCCTCTTGGTGTGAGGCAACAGTGCTAACCACTGCACCACCGTGCCACTGCGCCCTTATATATAGTATATATATGTATATTTATATATATATTTATATATATATATAGTTATTGCATAGCCTGACTTCCTTGGTGCATGATGGGCCTGCCTATGCCACTGGTTGCGGGGAAGATGACGGATGGGGCTGACGATGCCTGCTTTGGAGGTATGAGTGCTGGTGGGGCGGCTGACGATACGCAAGAGAAAGCCAAAGCTCTTGTTTGGGCTTAATGTGGCTCAACATGGGTGGGAATGGAGCAGGAAGAGGCTGGGTGAGACGGGGCACTACACAGAGAGCATGGCAGGGCTGCACGGGTGGCGAAGATGCAGCAGTAAATTTTGTTGTCGAGTGTGTCCCAGTATGTGTCCTCATTGAACTGCTGAAGACTGGCAGCGGCTTCTGAGGCAAAGTGGATGTAATACTGGTAGAAACCATTGCCTCCAAAACAGAGGGCCAGATTAAGAGTAACGGCTGTGTAATCATCCATTTCCTGCTGGCGGGTGGGAAATTTTGAACAAAGAACGTCTGTGAAAGAGAGAAAGCATATGCAAACTCTGCGGTAGTAAGATCTCTGGAATGGGTCAATGTTCTCTCTTTCAGTAGAGGTGTCCTTCGTGTCCATCAAGGAATCTGTCGGCAGGTGGTTGATGAAGGGAAGGCATAATAGGGAGAGCGAGATCTGTGTAATTATCATCTATGATCTTTTTGCGTATACTAGTGGGAACTGGAGAAGGACGAGAGATGAAAGAGTTAGGATGACGACTGGGAGGATGACTGGGTAAAGTTGATGGTTACCAGCTGGGCTGGAATGAGTTGAAAGGGAAGACCAGAGTTTAATACAAAAGGAACTTGCTGCTGCAAGGGCTGTGGAGTAAAGCTGGGCACCGGCATCCCGGTGCCGAAGGCTCCAGCTGACTTGAGCTGCAGGTACTGGTAAAGTTGGGAGATGGAAAGCCCTGGCATCACGGTCCCAGGAGCCCCAGCTAGAACAAGCTGCCACGGTTGCTGAAAGTGGGTGGCAGGGTAGCTCTGGCATCCCTTTGCCAAATGCCCCTGCTGAAGCCAGCTTCTGTGGTTGTTGGAAATGAATAGCTGGGGCCCCTGGCGTCCCAGTGCCAGGAGCCCCGGCTAGAACGAGCTGCTGTGGTTGCTGATAGTGTGTGGCAGGGGGCGCTGGCATCCCAGTGCCAGGGGCCCTGTCTAGAGAGAACTGCTGAGGTTGCTGGAAGACAGCGGCAGGGGGCCCTGGCATACTGGTGCCAGGTTCCCCTGCTAAGGCTGGCTGCTATGATTGCTGGAGCTGGATGGCAAGAGGTGCTGACGTCCTGGTGATATTTGCCCCAGATGTAGACTGCTGGTGTTGAAAAACCCGAGGGACCACCTGGGAGGTGGAGGAGCCCGGAATTCCAGGGTTGGATGCTCCATCTAAAGTTAAGTTAATAGTGTTAGATGTTTCTTTCTTTCTGGCTGATGATCCCTGTCTTTGCTTTTGTTGCTGGCCTTTTTGCAGTCTTTGCGCTGGACGATGTTGGTGAACTGCCCCTTCACCAGTGCTTACAAGGCTTAAACTTTGAGCTCTTACTTTAAAATGACACCTCAACTCCCTTTGCTTACACTTCAACTCACACTTGAAACCCATGAGTGCTTTAACTGACACTTTAAACACTTTCCGCGATTTGACTTCATCTGACATTTCAACTGCTTCAAAGTGCTTAAACTCCAACACAACAATTAACATTTTAAGACATTTTAACCAGTTTATTGTGTTTGCACACTTTTTTTTCTGAAAATACCTTTTTCTAGTTGAAGTAGTTTTTATCCTGTCTGGATAGTTCTGAACTATAATTATAATAAATATAAAGTAAAAGCTGCCTCAAGGTATTTTCAATCCTGAAAGAACAAGAATAAAACACAATAAAACACTAAATCTTTGTGCTTTTGTGTACTGTTTATTTGGGCTTGTACTCACAGCAGTCGTAAGCTTCAACCCAAACATGTCAGCTGCACATTTGTACTTATTGATTGTCATATATCTGGAGAGATATTAAACAGGTGTTATGAACCAATATTGATATCATTTGATATCAACTGCCTAATAAGCACCAGGTCTTAAAGTTGTATTGCTTTCGCAATCCACAGCGACTGAGAGGGTGAAAGAGTTCAAAAGCCAGTGTCAGGTATTGATGTAAAGATATATGGGCCGTGCCCTTTACTGTTCCATTCTTAAGGTTAAGTCAAGTCTGTGGTCAGGGCACAGACACACACACTTTCACCTTGCCCTTGTGGGTTCATTATAAATGCTTTGGCAGGCCTTATGCAGCAACCAGAGGTTGCTAAAGAGCCCTGATTGATAGGCTGGTGAAGACCCCAGTCGGCAAGCCCTTTAACCAATAATCATTCACGCACACACTCATCCGCTGAGCGCCCATCTGTCCTACTCACCTGCCAATAGAGTTTGAGCTTCATGCTGATGTGGTACTCAGTGCCTCCCAACAGACAATACAGCCAGTCAGCAGTCAACACACTCCTGATGACAGAGAGAGACAAAACAACATGTCAGGGAAATCTCAATCAAGACAGAAGCTTGTACCAGCTAATAACTTTTAGAAAAGGCCAGAACTTGTCAACATTTCTGAACATGTTCTTCTAAATGGGACAACTGAGTCAAAACTGAAACAACAATAATTATTGTTTCCCTGGTAATACCTTATTATACATTATTATATTAACCAGCCACTGTGATCCACTGAGCTAGTGGGAATTGAAATTAAGGGAAATAACTTTGAACTTATAATGTATTAATCCCTGAGACATTGTCTTCCCATTTGACATATTTGAAAATTTCCCAGCTGTGGGACAATTAAAGGCTTATCTTATTCTTATCTTATTCTTATTCTAACTATTTAGCAGTAGTGGGCAATCACAGAAGTTAGGGTAAAAATATTTAGGATAATGTAATAACCTCATGATATCACAGTGGCTAATGTAGTAATGTCTCATTTCTTAGATGTATATAATTATAGTGGGATTTGTTATACTGGGTAAAAAGTCATAACTTACACATTATTTTCCATGGGAACAAAATGTAGAGAGAACTGTTACATTATGTTTGCATCGCACCACTGAATGATTATGGTAGACTTACACTGGGAAAGCTTTATTTTTATACGTAGTGTAGACCTGGTGGTCTCTAGGTTATACCCTGCCTGTTGCCCAGTCTATGCTGGGACGTTAAACGTTAATCCACTTCGAAACGCCATTAAATGATACTGCCTGCATTCTTTCAACTTGCACTGAACCTTATGCACATGACCCCAGGTTTCTTTTTCGACATGTATGGGCACTTTCAAAAAAGATTCTGATTTCAAAAAAACAATTGTGGATGGAGGTCCGTCTGTAACAAGGCAGTACCATCTACATAGTAAATGTTGATTGGGCTCCAAATCACTTTTTGATAACTTTGTGCTCAACTATGGAGTTGTTTTGTCCACAAGTATGACATTTTCACCACCAGCACTCCATGAAAATTATCACCCAGGTGTTGGTTTTTGAAGCACTGGCCCACCAATCTGTCATTAAAAAGCAGTTTTTTGGAACCTGGAAATTCAGGTCAGCAGAGATCACATAAGAGCCAAATCATTGGGTTTTATAGAAAAGAATAAAATGAAGCAAGAAAGACTCAGAGACAAGCCTTTTCCTTGCTGTGACAATAGCGAGAAACCTCCTTATCAGGGCAACCAAAGTTCCATCTACAGTCAGTATCAAACCTGACTGAACTGAAAGAGAGAGATAGACCCATCTTCTCCTTGTCTTTGTGTTCTTTGCTGTGTCGGGGTAGATATTTGTCAGGCTGGGTGGGGGCAGAGTACAGCCATGACTTCCTGCCAGTCAAAAGGCTTTAATGTCTGTGCTGTCACTGGATGCATGTGTGTTAGATTTAATACAGTTCTCTGTGTGTGTGTTGGAGATGTTGGAGATGGAAGTACGCGTGTGGATTTGGGGTATAGGGTAGAGTATGTATGTACTTATGCTTTACATTCACATATAGTGACAGAATGTTGCTTTTAATCTTTCACTTCATGTCTCTGCTGCCTCCCCTGATCATGACGCACACATACATGCATATCTCCACTGCAGGGAGCTTACACAGGCATGATTAATGTGTTCATGTGTGTGTGTTGGTTAGTTACATATTCCTTTACAGCTTCCAACAATGGTAATGCAGACATCCTTTCTCCATACATCAGCATCCTCCATTATGTTTCTGTGGGTACATGGAAGTGTATTATTAGTATTAGCAGGTAGTACAGATGTGAGTGACTGGTGGGAAAACTCCCACATGTCCCAGTGAACGCTAACATAACCAACAACATGGCTGTTTAAATGACAGCAGCTCTTCAAGGTCAGACGTTGTTTGTTGTGCTAAGAGCCCCTCGTGGCCCCGTTTACCAGCTGAGTGCGTCCCCATCACACAAGGCTAACAGTCATGTGTGATGTGCAGGTGGGTGCAGTGTTGGGGCTGGGGGTGAAACAAGACAGACACAGCGAGGAGGAGAGAGAGAGCTATACTGTAATATGTTCAGCAGTGTCCCTACATCCCACATCAAAGGCTGCTGTGAAATATCTTCCAGCCTGTCACAAAGCTGTTTAGTTTAAAGACACTAAGACTACTGTACCTACTTTTGTTGGTGCAAAAGTCCATGTGTTTATCTTCAGGAGGCTTGACTACTGTAATGCTATCTTTACAGGTCTCTCTAAAAAGTCGATAAGACAGCTGCAGCTGATTCCGAACCCTGATGCGAGAGTCCTCACTAAGACCAGGCAAATGGATCACATCACTCCAGTTCTCAGATCTTTGCACTGCCTTTAAAATACTGTAGGTTTATAAAGCACTGAATGGTTTAGGGCCAAAATACATTTCTGCTGCTCCGTTATGAACCGTCTTAGATAATCTGGGACAGGTCTACTTACTGTCCCCAGAGTCAAAACTAAACATGGCGAAGCAGCATTCAGTTTTTATGCACCTGGAACAAACTCCCAGAAAACTTAAGATCTTCTAACTCTCAATTCTTTTAAATCAGGGCTTAAAACTTTTCTGTTTGCCACTGCATTTTATTTAATTAAACTTGGGACTATTTATTCATACCTTGCACTGCACTGTAGCTTCACTGTAATTTGTCTTCTACTGTTTAATCTGTTATTCTATTTTAGCTTATTTTTATCTTCTATTATTTTTGGTGTGAATGCTGAAAAGCATGAGAATTGACACATTTTCACACTTTTTCATGCATTTTTCAATTCTTATCTACTAATTCATACTTTCAGCTAGAAACGCCATTCAAACTTTGAAATGTCCCATTTCTTTTATACATTCTGGGTATTATTCAAGTTTTAAATCCCATTAAAACATAAAAACCTGGATGACCTGCAATTTTCTGATGTTAAACTCAGACAAAACCGAAGTTATTGTACTTGGCCCCGAACACCTTCGAAACACATTATCTAAAGATATAGTTTCTCTAGATGGCATTGCCCTGGCCTCCAGCGACACCATAAGGAATCTTGGAGTTATCTTTGATCAGGATATGTCCTTTAACTCCCACATGAAACAAAGTTCAAGAGCTGCCTTTTTTCACTTACGTAACATTGCAAAAATTAGGCACATCCTGTCTCAAAAAGATACAGAAAAACTAGTCCATGCATTTGTTACATCTAGGCTGGATTATTGCAACTCTCTATTATCAGGCTGCCCCAATAAGTCCCTTAAGACTCTCCAGCTGATTCAGAATGCTGCGGCACGTTTACTGACAAGAACCAGAAAATGAGATCATATTTCTCCAATATTAGCTTCTCTACACTGGCTCCCTGTAAAATCCAGAATAGAATTTAAAATCCTTCTCCTCACCTTCAAAGCCCTAAATGGTCAGGCACCATCATATCTTAAAGAGCTCATAGTACCCTATTACCCTACTAGAGCACTGCGCTCCCAGAATGCAGGGTTCCTTGTGATTCCTAGAGTCTCTAAAAGTAGAATGGGAGCCAGAGCCTTCAGCTATCAAGCTCCTCTCCTGTGGAACCAGATCCCAGTTTGTGTACGGGAGGCGGACAACCTCCTCACATTTAAGAGTAGGCTTAAGACTTTCCCCTTTCATAAAGCTTATAGTAGGGCTGACTCAGGTGACCCCGGAGCCACCCCTTAGTTATGCTGCTATAGGCCTAGACTGCCGGGGGACTTCCTATGATGCACTGAGCTCCTCTCTCCTCCTCTTCCTCTCCATCTGTACGCCCTCATATCTCATCAATGCTTGTTACTAACTCAACTTCTTCCCGTAGTTGTGTGCTTTCTCTCCTCTCTCTCTCCCCCCTTCTGTTGCTTTCTGCAGGTATTTCTGCCTCTGGAGCTGTAGAGTCTGGGTCTGTGGTTGCTGCCGCCTGCTGCCCCCGTGCTCCTGCTCTGCACCCGCTGATGCTATTGCTGTTGTTGCTGTTGTTATTAGTATTGCTATTATAATGTTGCTCTTAGTGTTGTTTCCGTTGGTGTTAATATCAATGCCATTACCATATCTATTACTTTACATACCTATGTGGAACTGTATTGTGCTGCTGTATGTTCTCTTTCCTCCTGCTCCTCCTGGGGTGGAATGTTAAGAGTCAGATTGGGGGACATAACAGTCAGAGTGGAAAGGAGATTTAAAATCTTTAAAAATTATTTCACCTTGTTCTTACTCCCACAATTTTCACTCTTCATAAATTTCACTTCAAAACAGGAAAATGCATGCTCTTTCACATAATGTAACTATGGAAGCAAACAGACTTACACATTTGGTGCTATGAGCCTCCAAGTGACAGGAGTGCCAAGCAAATGCCGCATAGTTAACATAGTGATAGTTAACAGTTAACATAATTTTAAGGAGGCAAGCAGAAATAGGGACTTTTCTAACCTGCTATGATTCTCACATTTTTTACACTACACACACAAGTTTCACACAATGCGTTCAGCAGAGTGTCCTCTCTCTAAAATGTAGGCGACTGGAGTTACGGTCTATGAGCTATAAGCAGGAGTTTGAGAGGTGCACCTCAGCTTAATCCCTATCAAATGAACTCTCTGAGCCAGGAGTCACAGGGCAGTTACCATCCCCATGGCAACCTTTGATTGCAATTGGGAACACACAGCTGATTAAGATGAGCTGAGTGCAGTTTCTCTCTCTCTCTCTCTCTCACACACACACACACACACACACACACACACACACACACACACACACACACACACAAACAGGACTTCTCTCTACTACTCTCTCTATCTACTCATTCATACTTTCAGCTAGAAACTCCATTCAAACCTTAAAATGTTCTACATCTTTCATACATTATGAATTGTATTCAACTTTTGAATCTCATTTATACTAATTAGACCCTTTCCCACTTTTCAACTCTTCATACTCCTTCAGCTGCTTCTTCATACAAATAAAAGCCAGCAATGCAGTTTAGCATCAGCTTTTCAACATCCAGTATTCACACAATTACTTCAGAAATTATCTTCTCTAGTTTGTTTTACTCTTTTAAATCCTATTTGTGTCTTTTTATGTTGCCCTGTGTTCTTTTTATATCTTCTCTTAATGCCTTTATGTCTTATGTAAATCATTTTTAACTGCCTTGTTCTTGAAAGGTGATATACAAATTGCCTTGACTTACTTACTAAATACGAGCATGTATATTGTTAAAATGTTCAGACACAAAGCGAAGGGAATGTTCGCCTTGAATTTGCTCACTGGACATTGTGCTCTGTACCAACTGTACGTTGGCTTTTTGGGGCATTTTTTCATTACGCATTACGCTTGCTAGCAACAGACACACAGAGCTTGTCTGTGGGAGTGTGTCTGTGGACGCTTGTGTTTAGCTCAGACTGAAGTCAGAACTCCTCTAGTTCTTTCTGTAATTTACCTCTACTCTCTTTTCCCTCTTGTCTCTGTATGTTTATGAAGCATATTTATAAAGTCGCAGCATCCACGCAAATTTTTCTATCAAGTTGAAACATTTTCAACTCACGTCAATTTGTCTTTCCATTGACTTTGTATGCAATGTGCCTGTCATGGATGTGTGTTCGAGGCAATAGGATTGAAGACCCAAATGCAGACACTGAGACAGAACAGGTCAAAGATAAAGGACTTTACTAATCAATATTCAAATTAACAGGCTTACAGTCAGGCACAAGGAGGCAGTCCAAACATGCAAGTAGTTAGTAATAAGAGCCGTCTAATGACAAACACAAACAATGTGCAGAGAATTTTGTAAGAGAGAGCAGAGACCGCTGTATCTATAATTCTTTACACTCAGTAGGTCTTCAATGTGTATGTGTTTATGCAACACCCAACCAAGACTTGATATGTGTAAGTGATTAATTAAATCCAGTTGGAAATATGTCCATTGCAGAACAGTGGGAAATAGTGCAACAGAGAGAGCTACACATCCAGTTGATAGACCTATCTCAACTCAATAGATGATGTATTACACCACACAGAGACGTCTAAAGATCACTATCAGTTAATAGACTTGGCCCAACTCACTGGACTATATACAGTACAGTACCTGGGGGACCAAAGGAGAATGACGGTATAATCATACCATCTCGTGGGAGATGGGGACTTCTACACACCCACTATAACTCAAACTCAGTCAAAACACAGTGCATTACTTAGGGATTGGAACCTCAAAGAGAGCTTTCCATTTGAAAAATATGACCCCAAAACAGATAATCAACCACTCTCACACAGAATATTACCAATAAGAGAAGTGTATGTGAAGTGTATGTAGTTTCCACTGATGTTGATAGTAATAATTGGAACACTACTACAACGATAATTTAACATTTTAAAAAGTAATATGCACATTACCATAGGAAAAAAAAATGTTTGCATGTGCTTCCTTTGATAATGTCTTTCTAAGTGGTGTTTTTTCTTTTTTATCTTTGTTTCTTTTGGCTGGCAATGATTCTGCAGTGAGAAATACATTGCTGATAGGCAAGAAATTGATAAGGTGTGTTTCTGAATTTCCAAATTATACACTAATGTTGCCTTACTGTTAGGAGGCTGGAGTGAAAGGCAGCTTGACGGATTTTCATAGATGTTTCTTTGTCTATGGCACAGAATAGACTGGGACCAGGACCAGCTGATAGTACACTTCAGTGGCTTTACAGTGAAATTAAATTTCCAATTAAAAAAGGTGGATTTAGTGTTAAGTTACTTTTTCAAATATACTAACTAGTACACTTTTATTTATTACTCATCACACATGACATAAAACAATATGAATGATTATGTCAACATGTGCTGGTGGAAGTTTTTACCACAAAATCTGGCTCAGTGTTCACCCAATTAATGAAATGGGCTTATCATTTGAAGTGAATGTGATGTTTGTATCCTAATAGGGCAGTGTGCACTGCAATTTGTTTTTAAATGGATCACACGCTGAGGGCCTGCATCTGCAAAGTATCTCCATTTTACTTTACTCAGTACACAGCAGCCACTTGGGGAAGCACTTGTCATTGCCCCTGCTGTTGCTACACTTAAGTACTGAAAACCTCTTTGAAGCAATGCACTCTTTTGTTCACGCTGAAATATATATATTTTTTAAGTTTGGAGGCCAGGAGCTCTGAGCACACACACACACACTGATGACAGCCCTCAGAGTGTGTCCTTTCCACAGTAAATAAGGAGAAGAAATAAGCCGACTTTGTAAAGAGGTCCCCAGTGGACACAATGCCTCAGGCAAACATCACCAGGAGAGACTGGAGAGAGACTTAAACACCAACAACACCAAAGATATGTGTCAAGCGATCGAGACCATCACAGGCTACAAAATCAGGAGTGCCCCCATAATGTTGCCAGATGAGCATAACACATTTTATGCTCACTTTGACCTCCTCAACAAAGAGTCAGCTGCCAAGTCTACTCTGCCTCCAGAGGACCGGCCACTGTCAGTATCTACAGCAGATGTGAAAAGAATCCTGCTGAGTGTGAATGTGAGTAAAACTTCTGGGCCTGGTAACATCCCTGGCAGTGTATAAAGAACATGTTCCAACTAGCTAGTCGATGTCATTACTGACATTTTCAACATATCACTGTCACAGGAGAGTGTTCCCACCTGCTTCCAGACAGCCATCATCGTCCCAGTACCTAAAAAGTGTGGCACTGACCCCCATTCTGATGAAACGCTTTGAGAAGCTGATTCTCCAGCACATCAAAGACAACATGTCGGCCACTACCCTCCACTCAGCCCTCACACATCTTGAAAATAACAACACCTACATCAGAATGCTGTAGTACACTCTGCAACTGGATATTGGACAAACAGACCCCAGACAGTTCAGATTGGCTGTCACACCTCCTCCACCCTAATGCTCAACACCGGAGCCCCCCAGGGCTGTGTGCTCAGCCCACTTTATTCTGAAGTTTGCGGACGAGACTACCAACATCGGCCAGATTACAAACAATGATGAGAATTCATATCAGGAGGAAATCAACAATCTTGTAGAGTGGTGCACAGAGAGCAACCTACTGCTCAACGTCCACAACACCAAGGAGCTGATCATTGATTTAAAAAAAAAAAGGAGGTAAAGACACATTCCTGTCTACATAACTGAGGTGCATCAGGTAAACTGTTTCAGGTTCCTGGGAATCAGCATCACAGAGAACCTGTTATGGACATCACACATCTCCACCTTGGTAAATAAAGCTCAGAAACCATGCCAGGTTCTTGTTAACTTTTACAGAGGAGCAATAGAAAGCACCCTGACTGGAAACATTGCAAACTGGCATGGGATGAGCACGGCCCAGGACAGGAGGGCTCTGCAGCAGGTGATTAAAATCAGTGATATCGGTGAGGTGCCTATGCAGAGCCCAAAGGATACTAAAAGACAACCGCCACCCCAGCCACAGCCTGTTCACCCTGCTGCTGTCTGGCAAGTGATACAGAAGTATCTGCTGTCATACCACCAGACTACAGAGCAGCAGCTTTCATCAGGCTGTGAGACTCCTCAACTGCACCTCATCCTCTGCACTCCACCATAAATAAATAACATGGAACTTTCTGTTATGCTGGTTTTGCACATTACCTTTTGTATAATATATATGTATATAAGTAACTGTATATATATATATTGTTTTTATTTTTATTATATTGTAATTGTAAATATTTGTTCTGTGTGTGTAGCGTGAAGGGGGCTACAACTTCAATTTCATTGTGCAGCTCTGTGTTGTAGAATGACAAATAAATATACCTTGAAACAACTCTCATTTTCTGCCTCTCCAAATTGGTCTGGACGTTCAAAGCTGAGGTAAGCATCCGATTCTCATTATGAAGAATGGAGATTGCCCAATTTCAATTTCCTTGTGATCAATCAAAGGACCATGAGCATATCAGTGTGGCTCAGCTTTGGCTAAAAATATCTCCACTTCATACTGACATATGAACATGACACACACATGAAGGAATGCATCTGCACATGTGTATGTGTATGTATCACACACACACACACTAACACACACACACACAAACAGGAAGGGATATAAAAAGGGCAAGGATGCCAATAATGCAGATTGACCTCCTAATCCCCACTGGTCTATCTGTCACTTGGCAACAGAGGTGGCCAGAGATCAATACACCTATTACCTGATATAAGAGGAGAGAGTCAGAGGGGTGTAGGTAGAGTGTGAAGGAGAGAGATGCCCAAGGCCAACATGGTGTATCTCATATCAAGACAATAACCCTGGTGGCCTTTGACAACTGTCCGTATACACAATATGATGAGGGATAGAAAAGAGGGGAATAAGGACGGAGGTGGACTGAAAGGTGGGGAAACACTGTTGCAAGGCAGAGACAAGACAGACATACAGACAAACAGACAGAGAGACAGGCAACTACACAGGCTGATAAATGACGCGATATATACAGGGTAGGTTTTTTTTGTTTTTTTAATTATTTATGTATTTCTTTTTTCACATTTCTTTAGTTCCTTGTTGTGCACCCCAACATTTTTGGCCTGTACTGCCCAGCAGCAGCTTGGAGCAGGTGACGTCGTGAGAACATTTTTTCTTGGCAATAGTTAGAGCCACAAGGAGTAATCTACTGTATTTTTTTATTTGTTTTTTTAAGCTGATTGTTGATATGTCTCCCAGTAAGCAGAGTGAGGGGTATAATGGGATGGGGCAGGAAGAAGGACAGTGACTTAGTGATTTTTTTCCAAAAATTTGGTTCCAGATGTCGGCATCAGGATTGATTGATAAATCTAGTTCCCATTTTATTGATGGTATTGATAGCATTTTGTTGAATTCAGATATTATTCTATATATTTTTTTCTATTCTATATATATTTTAAGGAGTTTGGAAATTAATGAATGAAATTAATGAATGAACTCAAAATTTCACCGTTTGCTGGTGTGACTGGAGCATAAGGGTGAAAACCCACTGAACAGGAGCGACAGGAGATGGTTTTCAGTGAGTTGCTTTAAGAGGGGAATCGCCTCGTGGGATTGCAGGTAATGCAGGATTGATCAGGGACAAAACGTTTTGCAGATTAGGGTGAAATTCACTTGGTGACTCCATAGTAATGTGTCAAAAGAGCGGTGGGCCAAAAAGATTAGTCTTCACCTGCTAAATGTCTTTGGAGGAGATCAATATCCTAGTTTCTCATTTTAGTCTCTGTTTAGTTGACAGATACAAATAAAAACAAAGTGCAGCTTGACATAAAGCCACGTAAATTGAGAGTCACAGGTTACGTATTCACACGATGTTTGCTAACGAGCAAGCTACACAGAATTTTGAGAGCTTTGACATGCCCATAGTGACAAGTGAGAAGTGATGGAGGTGATGTTGCACGATTTATTTGCTTCCAGTGGGTCTATACCATAGACAATAGGGAACTAAATCCACTGTCCTTGCTCTGTGCAGAAATATGTTCCAAAGGTCAACCAAAGCTATAAGGCTTCAGCAGTTATTTAAATCAGTTATGGTATTTTTTTAGTACAAAATTCCCTCTTTGTTTTTTCCATGACAGCGTTTCTTGATGTGCAGTACTTAGGGATACCTGCGAGTAGTTGTTTGTTACTGGTGCCAAACAACAGATTTCGTCCCGTGTCACAAATGTAATGTAGTCACATTGGGAGGGGATCAATTCATGGCCAGTATGGAGAGAAGGAATCTTTCAATGTACATATGGCATGAGTGAGTATGTATGGCATATGAGTAGTGTATTGCAATAGACTTTTCAAAAATCCAAACTTACCCAAACGTATGGTTATACATGCGTCTCCCTCTTTAGTCTCACTCTATCCTTTGTTTGTATGGAACAATGTACCCTGCAATCCCTCACCTGTCCATTAGCTGCCCCCTTTAGTTTTCTGCTTCAAATAACCTCACTCTGTCACCTGTCTACCTAGCTGCTCCTCATTTTGTAGTCAGCCTCAATATACTGTATAGAGTGGGTATGCATGTAATGTTACGTCACACGTAAGTCTCCACAGCCACTCTCCACTGAATGGCAACAGTCAGCATCTGCCACTGATGCATTCATATGGAAGAAAAGTATAAAAATGGTAAAGAACTGCTGTGTAATCGACTGCATAAACAGATTCAGAAATAATTCAGGCAGACATTTTTACTGACTGCTGAGAGGTAAAGACAAGAAAAGCAATGTGAAGTGATAATTTCAGGGGCAGACTACTAACATGTTTCTGAATGAAACTTTCAATAAAATATGTTTAGAAATACGTCGGTAGATGACAAGAACTTTAACATCAATACCATTACCACTACTATTACTACTGTATTACTGTATGTTCTCTTTCCTCCTGCTCTCTCTCTCTCTCCCTTTCTCTCCCTCTCTCTCTCTCAACCCAACCGGTCGAGGCAGATGACCGCCCACCCAGAGCCTGGTTCTGGTTCTGGTTCTGCTCGAGGTTTGTGCCTGTTGAAAGGGAGTTTTTCCTTGCCACTGTCGCCTCATGTTGGGAATTGTTGGGTCTCTGTAAATATAAAGAGTATGGTCTAGACCTGCTCTATATGAAAAAGTGCCCTGAGATAACTTCTGTTATGATTTGGCGCTATATAAATAAAACTTCACAACATATATATCTATATGTTATGAAACCTTCAACACATTCTGGCTGCTTGGAAAACTGCCCTTTATTCCAACAGTTCTCTCTGAGTCTGTATTAAGTCTTTAATCCTGTTACCAGTAATGAGAAGTGTGTGTAATATAGACTATCAATCAATAGACGATAGAACTGACAATTAGTTTATTCTCTTTAACCACCTTTTAACTTCAGTTTATATGCTTAAATGGGATTGTGTCATTGTTGAAAAGCCTTTCATAGTTTTTGTTGTCCTCTATTTCAAATCACCATGTCTGATTCCTTTCTGCAGCCCATGCCATGGACATCAGCAGAATTCTAACCCTTCATGGGACTTTCATGTGTACTAAGAGCAATTAGTCATGTCAGTGTGACTTTAAAATCACAGCCAAACAGTAAATGGGGAAGGGATTAAATGCTGGTCGACAGGAAAATACCGGAATTCAGTGAGCCATTACACATCTCAATGCACTTCTGGGGTGAATGAACTGGTAATCAGAGAAAAAGGCTTATATAACATCACAAATACTGAAAATTCCCAAATTTCAAATCCTACAAGCTGTCCTGTCCATCTATTCATTTACTGCTGCTTATCTGGGCCCCTCCTAGAGCCAGGCCTGGGAAGGAGGGGTTGGCTGAGTCTGCCCCTATGGGACCCACTAAAGGCATAGCCCCAAAAGACAACATGGGGTTTCCACTATGTGAACTCACTGTCCACAAGGAGGGTTGTAAGGGGTTGTTGCAGCCGGGTAGTGGGTGAGAGCAGAGGCCTTGGCATGTTGATTCCCAGTTATGGAAACTGTCCCAAACTGCTTATCATGCCAATGGAACATAAAAGCAAGAGCTCAGTATTTTGGGAAATATGCTTATTTGCTTTCTGTGCAACAAGTAATAATTTGAAGAACAATTTACAGCATACTGAAGCCCCACTATGATTAGTGTACAGCGCCCTTTCTACCACTACCACCAGAGTATGCCTTAACTATATTCCCACATAGCAGAGTGTAGACCAGGTAAACACACAGACTGCAATATAAATGTGGACTGGGGCTGTGAATGATGTTAGAAGCAGAAAATTGGATCTCATACAGATTTATGCCAAACTGGAACAGTGACTTCACTCTCTTCTGCAGATAAAAGGGGGTGTCAACTACATGGCCTGTGTCTTTAGGAGAGGCAGGACAGAAAGGCTCAATGGGGCCTGTTGTTTATGATATTATCAGTAAGAAATATCCCTCTAAAACATATGTCATGCAGACAAGCAGGCAGGGGGATGGAAGGCACTGTAGCAAGCCAATCTGCATTCATTGTCATTTTACTAGTGTCAGCTCTCTGCATCCTCAAACACACACACAAACAAGAGTGCAGGGATTGCTTGTGTGATACAGCCGTCTTTTTCACATATATTCTGTATATACAGTACAGTTAAATATACAAGTTTAGATTACACATTTCACATTATGGAAGACGTGAGGCAAGGATAAAGAAAAAATAAAAGTGACAATAGAGGGATAACCAGAAGAGCTGAGAGAGGATAGGCCCCTCCAGTCTATCTACCACCTTCTCCTCCCCCATCTTCAGTTCCTGTCCCATTATGACAGTGGAGAGAAAAGGAGAAAGGGATGTGTATACAGAGCAGGAAAGAGGAGGAAGAAGATGAGAAAGGAGAAAAAAGGAGGAAGGTGAGAAAATAGACCAGGGGTTAGCAAGAGAAAACTGCTCTCCTGCCACCCTAATCACACTCTCCCACACTCACACTCATTAAATAATTTACCAACACAACATTTTCCATATTTCTCACAACATTTCCCATTGTGCTTGTAGCTTATGTAACAATAAGAGGAATGTGTCTAAGTTGTGAATACAGGCTACAGAAATTAAATGGGAAATGAACATTTTGTGGCAGTACTGCCCAATTAAGTTGAATGCCAACAGCTCAAACAAATGATAAGACATTTAAAACATTTGAAAATGGAGGCCATACAACTTTGGGATGCAAAGATACTGAACCCCTCACTAAAAAGATAAGGAAGACAATAGAAGAAAGAAAATAAAATGTCTGCAAGAAACCAAAAACAGCTGTGGCACAATGAGGAAAGTAAAAGAAGCCTGTATGACTGAGCAAGAAAACTAAGACCAATCATGATACCCAGAGCAAATTATATATGATAGAGTTTGTCCAATGGCAGAGGTCCATTAAAACAGTGTGACATCATCTGGTTTTCTCACAATCTGGGGGGCTGTGGGGATTGACAAACTTGACAATTGGCCCATATATGGGTGCTTCCTGACAAGACACAAATACATGGAGCTGCACTGGATACACACCAGAGCAGGAAACAGCTGGAAAATTTAAGATGTGGCTGCGTTTTCAAAAGGCCAAGACTGGCAATTCCAAATAACAAAGTTAAATATTGAGTATAAAATGCAAGTTAGCTAGTGGTATAACTAGCTGTGGAGTGGGATACCTTGCTGGTGAATGAGCTAGCGAGCTAACAAGATAGCTAGTGGTTCTCAGACACTCAAGCTGACACATCCGATTTGCATTTTTGGCCTACCATAATATTATGGATATTTTTAAGGCTGACTAAAACAGTCAAGTGTTTGTTGCACAAAATAATTAGCCAATTATGTGTTGAATACCACCAATATATTTTATACACAACCTTTTCATTATCATATAAGCAACAGAATAGGGAATGTGGGTGTGTTATTTAAGAATTAAATCGAATATAAAGACAAGATGAATAATTAATGGATGGCTGAACTGAATTAAATAGCATATATAATAATAGGCTATATATTATATATACTATACTCACTTAAGCACAATATTAACTAAATATCAAAGGCTCCTTCATCTTTAGTCACCCTAGCAGCATGGCTCTGGCCATGGCGAGGTCAGTCAGTTGGTCAGCCCACCACTTCGCTCAAGGCTGAAATATCTGGACTACTTTTGGATGGATTGGTGTGAAATTTTGTTCAGACATTCATGCTCTCCAGAGGATAAATCCTAATGACTTTGGTGATCCTCTGACTTTTCCAGTAGTGCCATCATTTGGTTGACATTTTTGGTTGTGAGTGAAATATCTAGAACTATTGGATATATTGCCACAATATTTGCTATTAGATTAGATTAGATTCAACTTTATTGTCATTGCACATGTCACAGGTACAAGGCAACGAAATGCAGATAGCATCTAACCAGAAGTGCATAAGCAGTAGAATAACATAATATGAATATAAATATACAGGGTATGGGATGATATATGAATATTTACAGTATATACAGAAAGTATACATAAAGTGCAGAATGTGCGGTTTGAATGTACAGTAGTGCAATGGCATTATTAGTGCAAACAGATTAAAGAGAGTACTTAGTAGTGCAGTGATGTCAATTCAAGTCAATTCAGTTTGGTCCAGGGGGGTTGCTAAGTGTGTGTGTGTGTGTGTGTGTGTGTGTGTGTGTGTGTGTGTGTGTGTGTGTGTGTGTGTGTTGGGAGGGGGGGGGTTGCAGAGTTCAGCAGGGAGACAGCTGATGGGAAAAAACTGTTCCTGAATGTGGTGGTTTTGGTTCGGAGACTCCTGTAGCGCCTCCCAGAAGGCAGGAGGGCAAACAGTTCATGTGCTGGGTGGCAGGAGTCTTTGCTGATGTTCTTTGAACTCCTGAGACAACGCTTCCTGTAGATGTCCTCAATAGCAGGAAGTGAGGCTCCAGCGATGCGCTGGGCGGTTTTCACCACCCTCTGCAGCGCCGAGACAGAGCAATTCCCATACCAATGTAGTTGTAATGCAGTTGGTTAGGATGCTCTCGATGGTGCAACGGTAGAAGTTCACCAGGATGTCTGAAGAGAGATGGTTTTTCTTTAGAGTCCTCAGAAAAAAGAGGCGCTGGTGAGCCTTCTTAACCAGGTAGGAGCAGTTAGTCAACCAGGTGAGGTCCTGCGAGATGTGAATCCCCAAGAATTTGAAGCTGGTCACACGCTCCACTGCCGCACCGTTGATATGGATGGATGGGTGTGTGTCAGCATTCCTTCTAAAGTCCATGATGAGTTCCTTGGTCTTACTGGTATTGAGCAGCAGGTTGTTCTCATCGCACCACACAGCCAGGCGGTCCACCTGTAGGCTGACTTATCGTTGCCCTTGATGAGGCCAATCACTGTGGTGTCATCTGCA
The DNA here is from genome assembly GCA_005408345.1 of Macquaria australasica. NCBI lineage: Eukaryota > Metazoa > Chordata > Actinopteri > Centrarchiformes > Percichthyidae > Macquaria > Macquaria australasica. The sequence goes on from SEMN01001036.1 coordinate 32,523, forward strand.
AACTTGATGATGGTGTTAGAGTCATGTACAGGTCTGCAGTCGTGAGTGAAGAGGGAGTAGAGGAATGGACTCATCACACAGCCTTGTGGTACGCCGGTGTTTAGGGTGAGGGTGGAGGAGCAGTGGTGTTCTGACCGAACACGTTGAGGCCTGTTGGTCAGAAAGTCCAACAACCAGTTGCAAATAGGAGCACTGATGCCCAGATCTGTCAGTTTGGTGATTAGTCTGGAGGGGATGACAGTGTTAAATGCTGAACTGAAGTCTATGAACAGCATTCTGGCGTATGTGTTGACATTGTCCAGGTGTGAGAGGACAGAGTGCAGCGCTATGGAGACTGCATCTTCCGTGCTCCTATTCACGTGGTAGGCAAATTGGTGGGGGTCCAGGGTGGGGGGAAGACAGGATTTGAGATGTGCCAGAACCAGCTGCTCTAAACACTTTGTGATGATGGGGGTGAGTGCTACTGGGCGGTAGGCGTTGAGACATGTTGGAGTGGAGTGTTTTGGTACTGGTACGATGGAGGTGGTCTTGAAGCAGGTCGGCACAACAGCATGGGCCAAGGACATGTTGAATAAGTCCGTCAGGACCCCTGCCAGCTCCCCAGCACATGCTCTAAGCACACGTCCGGGGATGCCATCGGGGCCAGCAGCTTTGTGTGCATTGATCCTGCTCAGCACTGCTCTGACATCAGTGGGGGAGAGTGTTAGGGGTTGGTGATCCGCAGTCAGCTCTGCCTTGGATGCAGGCTCCTGGTTGTCCTTGTCAAAACGAGCGTAAAAAGGAAGGAAAGAAAGGAGATATCAGAGGATGGGAGGGAGGGGTGGATGGGCTTGTAGTCACTGATGACCTGAATGCCTTGCCACATACGTCGGGGTTTGGAGTTGGAGAAGTGCTCCTCAACCTTCTGTTTGTAGCAGTGCTTGGCCTTCTTGATGCCCCGCTTCAGGTCAGCCTTGGCTGTACTGTAGGCTTGTACATCTCCTGATCTGAAGGCGATGTTGCGGGCCTTCAGCAGTAGGCGGACATCCCTGTTCATCCAGGGTTTCTGATTTGGGTACATGGTGATCTGCTTCTGAGTGGTGACACTGTCTATGGTGATGGAGATGTAGTCCAGAGGAAGAGTAGCTCTCAATGTCTGTGTGGGAGTGACAGGTTGCCTGAGTGGCAAACATGTTCCAGTCTGTGTGTTTGAACCGGTCCTGCAGCACAGAGTCAGTCCCCTCAGGCCACACTTTTATTGTCCTCACTGTGGGTTTCACACGTTGGATGAGTGGTGAGTACTTAGGGGAGAGAAACAGAGAAAGGTGATCTGACTGTCCTATGTGGGGGAGTGGTGTAGCTTTGTAAGCTCCAGCTATGTTGGAGTAAACATGGTCCAGTGTCTTGTTTCCTCTAGTGTGGCAGGAAACATTTTCAATTCAATTCAGTTTTATTTATATAGCGCCATATCATAACAAAGTTATCTCAGGGCACTTTTTCGAATAGAGCAAGTCTAGACCGACTCTTTATATTTAGAGAGACCCAACAGTTCCCACCATGAGCAAGCACTATGCGACAGTGGCAAGGAAAAACTCCCTTTTGCTGATGAAGTCTGGGGAGTACTGTCTTCAAGTTGGAGTGATTAAAGTCACCCGCAAAAATAAAAGCAGCCTCTGGATATGTTATCTGCTGTTTGCTAGTGGCTGCATGTAGTTCTTTCATTGCAAGATTAGCATTAGCATCTGGTGGTGTGTATACAGCAGTAACTCTCAGGTACAGTACAGGTAGATTTCTAGGTGTATAGTCAAAATCCAATGAAGCTGGCATGTGTAGTCTGCCATGTATTCTTTACCTGATGTGTACTTAAAGGCAACCACATATGTACACAATGCAAATAGAGTAGTAAGAAACAGAGGGCCCTGCCTCATCTTTGCCGTGGGGCTCCCTAGCAGGTTAATATGACCCTTACAATAGGGAAAAGACGTTTCAACTATTGAATTGACTGTTTTTCTGTATTGAAATCAGTTATAACTTTTCAGTGAAATTTGTTGCTTCTGGGATTTCAAAAAGTGATAGTACATTCATCAATGTGGAGACAATAATCTACTAGGTACACAAATACATTTGTTGACAGTATTATCATTACTTAACAGGTACAAAGATAGTCTACCAAAACCTTGTGTGTGTCTCTTTAAGTTCAGCTTCTTGAGTTTGTTTTTTCATCCCACTGTCTGCTTTTTCAGTCTGTCTGACAGAACTCATCCCTCAGTAAAGCTAATCAAGGATGAACGAGAGATGAAGGGAGAGATAGTGGGGGTGGGGGGTGCTGACAGAGAGGTTTGGACAGATGGACAGACAGACAGGCCGTGCTGTGTCAGCACTGTCTGACCTGACAAGAAGGGACAGAAGGATGGAAGAACGGGATGGGAGAAGGAAATGAAGTGAAGGGAAAGAAGTCGGTTCTTCTTTTTCCCATCAGTACACCTACAGAAATATACATACATACCAAAACATGCTAACAGTTCTGTCCATTTTTATCTATATTTTCCTTTCCTATCTTTTGCTCTTTCTTCCTCTCTTTCTAATTCTGTCTTTCTATGTGCCATTCCTTTTCCCTCCTATCCCTCCATTGTCTCTTCCATAGTTTCCTCTCTCAAGTGGATGGATGGATGAATCAGTAAGCAGAATCTGATATTTCTATAAAGCATGATTAGATTGTTGTATCATTGGAGATATCAGGAGTCCAAAGTGGTGTGTGAGGCTGAGGGGTAAGGGGACAACAAAACAGTCATGAAAAGTGACATTATGCAATCAAAGTGACAGATGGAAATAACACTGCGACACAACTGCAAGGGTCTGTTGATAGTGCCATAAATAATGTGCCATAGATCAGTTCTGTTCTTCAAAGTGTAGCTTATACCCCTAGTTACATACCACAGCCTGTGATGTTCAGTAGGGTTCTGGGTTGAACGTGCAGAGAGTAAGACAGCTTTATCTGATGTATATTTACCACAAGCATGATAGCCTTCTGAATCATAATGTGTTGCTTTTTAAGTAGCTTTTCAGTAACTTTTCAAACCAATGTTACGCCCTTGAGGTGAATACTACAAATTTGAAAATCAAATCACCAATAGCATCTGTTAACAATATATGTGAACAAAATTCAATCATGTCCCCTCATATATTTAACCCTCCAGATTCTCCTGAGAATCCCATTTTTCAATGCCCCCTTCCCCCCTGTCCTCCCGACTTCACATTTCGGCACCAAAATGACTCCATACATTTTCTAGAATGCAAGAAAACAGTCTCTGAAATGAACATTTTTCTGAAGAAAGATCCCCAGATACCCTGGTTAGGTTTGGGCTATGATCTCTAGAGGATGGCAAATATGCTGATCAACCATACTTATTCATCATTGACCATGATTATTGACTTGGCTTTTCAGTTATAAATCCTTTACAATTGTGAATTTAGCTGCTGTACTTTTTAAACAAAATTCCTAGGAGTTGAGGAGTGATTACCCCGACCCCTGCGGTGGGTATGTCACAGAAGACCTACTAAATGTACCGACTTCACCGATACCGAATCTCACTCCAAAATAAATTGAAAAGTTGACAGCCCTGTTCAGCACCACGAAGGATTCACAAATCCTTCCACCATGGAGTAGAGAAATTCGGTCTACTTTAGGTTCTTGAAATAAAGCTGAAATCGACATAACTGTAAATACAAAGTTTTATTTGTGTACATGGAGAGAGACTGAAAACCTCACAGCAAAATGTAGAGTCTTCGAGTTGTCCCTGTCTGAATTTCCCATCCTTTTTATAATGAGTGAAAAACATCTCACACACCAACTTGACCTTCACATTATTTGGACACAATATCACCCTCAATAACTGGTTTTAACCGGTTACTGCATACACACAAATACAGACTTCACTCTGTACCTAGTTTAAGGTTGAAGATAATAATGTCTGCTCTGTCTTCTCTCAGCAGGACAAAACACATTTTCTCCCACCTGACAAGCACTCAGTAAAATTCTACTCTTTAAAGCAATAAGCTGTAAGTTTCTGAGTAAGTTTCAAGACTCTCTTCAAGCACACTAAAATGAACTGAAACCAATGGGCCCCTGGGAGGTATAAAAAAAAAAATTACAGTGCTACTTGCATGAATTGGGAAATGGTTGTCAAAAATGTAAGCTGTAAGCACAGAATTTACTGGGCCAAATGTGCAAAACCACAGGTATGGTCTTTTAAAAATACCAATGAACTAGCATACAGGCTTCGCTTTGTTTACTTTATTTGGGTCCACACACAGTTTCATATATACAGAGCAGTGGGGGCTGCTAGTCGTTTGATTACTGTAATGATATTAATGTTTCAAAATTAATGCTGTCATGTTTTATTGATGTAAAAGAGAAATTTAAGAAAAATTCTATTGCAGGCATTTGCAAACCAAGCTCTACTATTCATTGTTTTGACTAACTTTTGCTGTCAATGAATACAGATTTTGAAAGCTTTTTGTCAAGGCTCTGAGTGTTACCCAGTGAGGAGATGAAAGCAGTATCTTTTTGTCCAATTAGTGTTCCTATCTTAGAAACAGAATACATGTATCTGGATTAAAGTTTGTCACATACATCAGCATCACACACACACACACACACACACACACACACACACACACACACACACACACACACACACAAAACCTACTTTGTAAATCCTTGTATGGATCTGCAGTGACCACTCAGTCATTATTTGCAGCAAGGTTATCAAAAACAGCAGTAAAGACAAATATATTGTACATTGGAAACCTCTTATAGTGATCAGGTCTGTCCAGGCTGCTGGGGCGCCGGAGGCTGCTGGGGCACCGGAGGCTGCTGGGGCAGCCGGACGGACTCTGGAGCATGAGGCGGCGCTGGAAGCCGGACAAACACTGGAGCAGGAGGCTGCGGCGGCGGCCGCTGGACGGACACAGGGGGCTGAAGCAGCTGGACGGGCACAGGAATCAGAATCAGAATCAGAAATCCCTTTAATAGTCTCACAGTGGGGAAATTTACATTGTTACAGCGCAGATAAGAGGTAGAATAAAGAGATGGATAGGAGTATAAATAGAATAAAAATAGAATAAAAATAAGTACGAGCACGAATATCAATAAATAAGTACACATCCATAAAGTGTATGAAGTGTATAAGGTGAATAAAGTGTATGGGAGTGTATATATTGCACATAAGTGTTATTATTGCACGACAGTGAGGTAACAGTTCGTGTGGTGGTCTACCAGGGTCCATGGTGGTTGTACAGTCTGACCGCTGCAGGAAGGAAGGACCTGCGGTATCTCTCCGTGAGACACCGCGGGTGAAGCAACCTGTCACTGAAGGAGCTGTACAGTGTAGACAGAGTGTCCTGGAGGGGGTGGGACGTGTTGTCCAGCAGGGATGACAGCTTGTCCATCATTCTCCTGACTCCCACCACCTCTACCGTGTCCAGAAGGCTCCCCAAGACAGAGCTGGCCTTCTTCACCAGTTTGTCGAGTCTCTTCCTGTCGGCAGTCGAGATGCTGCTGCCCCAGCAGACCAGTCCATAAAAAATGGCTGATGCCACCACGGAGTCAAAGAAGGTCTTCAGGAGTGCCCCCTGCACTCCAAAAGACCACAGTCTCCTCAGCAGATAGAGTCTGCTCTGTCCCTTCTTATACAGAGCAGCAGAATTATCTGTCCAGTCCAGTTTATTGTTCAGGTGAACTCCCAGGTACTTGTAAGATTTTACCATCTCAATGTCCGTTCCCTGGATCTTCCCTGGTGTGGGGGAAGAATGTTGGCGCCTCCTGAAGTCAACCACCATCTCCCTGGTCTTCCCTGTGTTGAGTTGGAGGTGGTTCCTCTGACACCAGAGGGCAAAGTCCTGCGTAAGTTCTCTGTCGTCCCCGTCAGAGATAAGGCCGACAATGGCAGAGTCATCAGAAAACTTCTGCAGGTGACAGGTTGGTGTATTATGGGTGAAGTCTGCAGTGTAGAGGGTGAAGAGAAACGGTGCCAGAACCGTTCCCTGGGGAGCCCCCGTGCTGCAGACAATTGTGTCGGACTGACACTCCCTGGTCCTCACGTACTGCGGACGGTTGGAGAGGTAGTCCAGGATCCAGGAGGTGAGGTGGTGATCCACCCTGGAACTCTCCAGCTTGTCCCCCAGAAGCATAGGCTGGATGGTGTTAAAAGCACTGGAGAAATCAAAAAACATGATTCTCACAGTGCTCCCAGCCTTCTCCAGGTGGGAGAGGGATCTCTGAAGGAGGTAGATGACAGCGTCATCCACCCCGATACCAGGTTGATAGGCGAACTGCAGAGGGTCCATCGATGGTCTCACAAGGGGCCGAAGATAGCCAAGGACCAGCCTCTCCAGGGTCTTCATCAGCTGTGATGTCAGCGCCACCGACCTGTCGCTGTTGATGTCCTTGGGGTGGGGAGTCTTTGGCACAGGTACCACACAAGATGTTTTCCACAGTAGTGGTACCCTCCCTTGCTTCAGGCTCAGATTGAAGAGGATCTCCACTATCCCACACAGCTGGTCTGCGCAGGATCTGAGGAGCCTTGAGCTGATGCCATCTGGGCCCGCAGCCTTCCTTGCCTTACACCTTCTGAGTTCACTCCTCACCTGGTTCGTTGTGAGGGACAAGGTGGAGGTAGCAGGAGGGGGGGTAGGGGGGTGGAGCAGGAGACAGAGTGGATGTGTAGAGTGGTCGTGGGCTGGGGGTTGAGGGACGAGGGGGGGTGGAAATGGGAGGGGTCATAGGGCCTTGTCCTGGCAGTAAGGACAAAGGAGGTTGCAGCAGGGGGGAATGGGCCGGGGGAGTGGTGCCTGGCTGATCAAATCTGTTGAAGAAAATGTTCAAGTCATTCACCCACTTTAGATCCCCCTTGGCCTGGGAGTCTGGTTCCTTGTACCCAGAGATGGTTTTTAGGTCTTTCCAGATTCCACTGACATTCCTCTGCTGCAGCTGCTCCTCCATCTTCTTCCTGTAGTTGTTCTTTCCCTCCCTGATCTTCCTCCTCAGCTCCCTCTGTACAATCCTCAGCTCCTCCTTGTTGCCTGACCTGAAGGCCCTCTTTTTGTCCCTGAGAAGAGCCTTTATGTCAGGGTTAATCCAGGGTTTGTTATTCGAGAAGCACCGAACCGTTTTGGTTGGTACGGTGTTCTCTACACAGAAGTTAATGTAGTCCGTAATACAGTCTGTAAGATTGTTGATGTCCTCCCCATGAGAGTCTGTAAACACATCCGACGCAGTAGAGTCAAAACAGTCCTTAAGGGCTTCCTCAGCCCCCTCAGACCATCTCTTCACAGTGCGTGTGGACACTGGCTGCCTGCCGACGATGGGCATGTACACAGGCAGGAGGTGTACCAGGTTGTGGTCCAATCTGCCCAGGGGAGGAAGAGGTGATGATCTGTATGCCTATTTGGTGTTGGCATACAGTAAGTCCAGTGTTTTATTGTCTCTGGTGGTGCAGGTGACATACTGCTTGTATGTGGGCAGAGTGGTGGAGAGAGAGGCATGATTGAAGTCTCCAGAGATCAGAAGGAGGGCATTTGAGTGCTGTGTCTGTAGCCTTCTCACAGTGGTGTTGATGACGTCACACGCTACGTCGGCGTTAGCAGAGGGGGGAATATACACAGCTACCGCGATAACATGCGAGAATTCCCTCGGCAGATAGAATGGCCTCATGCTAACGGCTAGTAGCTCGATGTCCTTACTGCACATCTTCTCTTTAATAGTAGTGTGCCCAGGGTTACACCATCTATCATTCACAAACACAGCAAGCCCTCCTCCCTTCCTCTTAACACACTTTCGTCCTGTCCGCACGCAACAGATGAAAACCTTCGTAAATAAAAGCAGTAAAAGTGCAAGTGCACAAAAAACGGATTTGGTATCCATGGTACACTAATAACTTAAGTAGTATTTACAAAAGAAAGAAGTGAAAAAGAAAGTTAAATAGGAAACTATAAAGAAACTACTCAGTATTGAGCAGGAGCACTGTAACAGGCTGACACTCGCGCGGCGCCAAAGGAAACTGAGGCGGTGGCCACTGGACAGGCACTGAGGCTGCAGCTAGACTTGGGCTGGAGGCTGTGGCTGCAGCTGGACCTGGACCGGCGCTGGCGGCTGTGGCTGCAGCTGGACCTGGACCGGTAATGGGGCTGGAGTAGAGTGGTCCGTCGACTCTGGGACAGGAGCTGATGTCGGCCGGTTAGCCCACCGGCTCCAGCCCACCGACTCCGGAACGGGATCCGGCGTTGGCTGGACCGCCAATTCAGGGACTGGATCCGGTGTTGGCAGGACCGCTGACTCAGGGACTGGATCCGGCATTGACTGAACCGCCGACTGGAGAACAGGAGCTGATGTCGGCAACCGGATCCTGGGAGCAGGAGTCGGCCGGACCGCCGACTCGGGAACTGGCGTTGGCTGGACCGCCGACTCGGGAGCAGGAGCTGACGTCGGCCGGTGCGCCAGCTGGGTCCGGGGAGCAGGAGTCGGCTGGACCACCAACTCAGGAACAGGAACATAATACAAAATACACTACAGCTGTTTCAAACACATTCAAATTACTGTACAAATTAAATTACTGTACTTAGGTTAGTACTTACTGTAGCCTGAGGAACACCACGCTTCGCTGCTGCATCTCTTTGGCTCATTTTTGGCAGTTTGTCATAAGCTTGGAGGACACATTTTTCATTGAGATAAAATTACTTTATTTTTCTTTTGTAAAGAGTAAAGTAAGTAAGTAAGAAAAACAGAATTACCCTAGTTTTATTTTTTCCCATATCTTGACATGTATGAAAAGACCCAAAATGAACACTGTGAGTGGACTACTTGATTACTATAAGCAAATAAAGCGGTTTCCACTATATTTGATAAAATATAACTAACAATTACAGTTCCAGAAAAGCTAAAGACTACAATCTGTCTTTCTTTATATCATCTATATTAGATTGTTTTTCAAAAAGCTTAAACCATGTAAACATACCGAAAACCTAGAAGTAGAAACCCATAAGTTCTTAAATGGCTGAATCTGATTGAGTCATTTTCATCTATACATTATATCTATACAGAATAGGAACCCTGAATGTCTGTACATAATTTGATGCCAATCCATCCTCTAGATACTGAGATATTTCACAGGATAAATGCAAAGTTAGACTTGCCATTGTCGCTACAGGAAAAGGCAGGGGATCACCAATGTCATTAGGAGACATTATCTGGAGATGATAAATGTTTTTATAGTAGTTGTTGAGATATTTCAGCCTAGACAAAAGTGGTGGACCAACCAACTGACAGGCCCACATTGCCATCCCTAGAGCCATGCTGAAAGCATGGCTAAAAATGCATCTACAAAACAAGACAACAGTCAGTTTTATGTATTTTTTGTCACTGGATCAGTTTTAAATAATGCAGGGAATAATGGAACCCGAAGGAGCAGCCACAGTGAGCCGTTAGATGAAGACCTGCAAGCAACAGGGGGAACACCTCCAATTCCTCAGCAAGGTAACCAACTCTACTAGTGCCCTGCTGTTATGTGGAACTGCTTAAGTTCAGCACCATGCACAGCATGAAATCTGAAAGCAGTGCAATTATTTTTGACCGACTTCTTTATTAAAACAATGTGAGTTTGTTTGGCTGCACTGTAAACAGATATACCAATTGCTCTTCTGTTATATTTCTGACAAAGTAGCTGTTCAACGAGTGTTTGCTGTAGTATTAAATTGCACTTGCTGTAACCATGGTAACCACAGATCTTATCTTAATGATTACACCTCTAACTCATTGGTAAAATTATCATACTTTGTCATTTGCAAATCTTCCCCAAAATATTAAAATGTTGCTCTGTTTGTATTCATAGGTATAATCAAAGAAAATATTATGGAGTATTACTGACAGATTCCCCAAAATCTAATCACAGAAATAAATGTTTGACATTAACCATCCCAAAACAGATGCCCTGATCCCCAGATGGTCTCATAAAGTCTTCACTTGAAGTTTTTTCAAAGTTTTAGAACAGCACACACACTTTTCTTCAGTGATAAAGCATTGGTGAAAAAGTAAATAGAGAAGGAAGAGAGGAGCAAATATAGGTGAGAACAGAGGGGGTGAGATAACAAGGCAGAGAGAACAGAGGAGTAAGAGTGGAAAGGAATAAGTTTAAAATTGAGAAACACAGTTTTCCACTTTTGCAGAAAGATATGAGCTTGAGATAAAAAGATACACAGCCACCCTTGTTTCAGAGACTGTATTATTGTTTTCTTATTTTAAAACAGCCTTGCTCAATTATATCTCAAATCAGCTGGTATTGGTAAAGTCTGATGCACTGGTGGATATGGTGCTATTAGTCCAATGTCATTAAAAATGTTCATATACAATCACTTTTCTCTATTAGACAGTACTTGTCTACAGTCTTGTACATGACATGTCAAGGTTAGTGACTTAGTAACCTTGACATGTCTATTTTCGCTATTTTCTTTCATTTCTACATGTGACTCTGGTTTTGACTGTCAGTGAACCTCTGAGTTTGATTCAGTAGGCCCTACAGATTATTTTTTTAACTTACAGTTCAATGCAAGGCATGTAAGTAGCAACATGGTGCATAGAAAATTATGTAACCTAGCAAACTTTCATATCCAAGGAGACACACTGAAAAGAAACTAAAAAACAACAAACAAAAAAGTGTTTTTTACACACAATATGTATTAATACAATATACCAACAAGAATCTATGTGATTATGTGTACAACACAAATAACAATAATGTGGAGCAGTACATATGCAGCATCATACTGTCACAATCAGATATGCTCCCATATGCGCAATAAGCAGCAACAATAAACAAAACTTGAAGGTAATGATGAAAAAAAAATGGTTTGTGACCTGTAGTTTGGTAAATGTTTTGTATGATAAATTTAAAAACAAGTGAACAAGAATGTTTTATTCAGCCAAGTAACATAACAGAAGGGAACCAGCGACAAAGAGAATCCCAGACACGTCATAGTGTCGTCACGGTGTGATGGAGCCAACTGTCACACCCACAGGAAACCTCCACAGAACTGTGTCTTAGGGAGCGCACCAAGTATTCTGAAATAACACTAACAAATTCACTCTCTCCCCCCGTCTCTTTTTTTTTGTCTGTATGCATGCTGTTCTTTGGAAATGGAAATTTGTAACATTTGTAACCAGGAGTGTTACAAATCGGGATCTGCTATGGAACTGAATGGGCCCTGTCACTGACCAGCCAGCAATTCTAGACAGCTACATCTGTATAGACGTTAGCTGTAAGCTAGCTAGCAACAGTCGAACCAACCATGAATATGGTAAAGTGGTTATGTGTTTGTGTTCACCTCAGCCTCTGACTGAAGTCAGAACTCACCAGAAACTCTGGTTCTTTCTGTAATATCCCTCCAGTCGCTCTCCTTTTTCCTCTTGCCTCTGTACATTTATGAAGAAGCCACAGGATACACACATATTTTTCGCTCAACACTGAAACATTTTCAACTTGTGCGAATATATCATAAACTTTTACACAGCCTGCTGTATTTTTTTCTGGAGAGGAAAGTACATTTATCAGCTATTTTGTGAGGAGCCAAAACATACACATAGCCAAGCAAGTTTTCAGTTTTTTGCAGAAGACACAAGGGTCTTAAAATAACCATTTTCCAAGGACGCCAAATTTGACAGAATGAGCAGGAGATGAGACGAGGAAAACAAGAAAAGGAAGAGAAGAATGCAGCCTTGCAAAAAGCGGCAACAACAATGAAAGCATGGCGGCATGCACAACAACCTGCAGACATCAGACAGACAGATGAAACCAAGCACAGGAAGCTGCAGAGAAAGGAAACAACCAAGAACAAGGCAGCAGCAACAAAACATTGTCACCCCTAACAACAACACTTCAAATATGGACAGTGATCTGTCTGGTTATGATTGAGTTGGAAGCAGGAAAGAGGGAGGGAGAGAGGAAATGTGAATGAATGAGGAGCATAAGATAATCTTCCTGATCGAACTTAATTTCAATCAGGAGAGACTTAATCTAAAAGTGATCAAATATATTTTTTGACGTGGTGCACAATAAAGTTAAGGTATATGAAGAGTCTTTGGCGATTAGACCCCATCGTGACATCATCATTTAGGGGGGTAGCGATGCCATGAGTTGACAGGAATATCCCCCCAACAGAATAATGCTGAGGGGATAGGTTGCTTTTGATGAGGACTTTCTCTAAATGATGGCTAAACCAAGATTTTGACAAGGGAATGTTCCTGAGGTAAGAAATAATGGAGAGAGTTTAAGTTTTTTAAGTTTAAGTTCTTTATTTGTCATATGCACAATTATAAATATGTATGTATGTACTGTATATGTGTGTGTGTGCAAACCATCACAGTATATGTAATATATTTATGTAAATACATGTGTACATTTTGTTCCTACCTGTACATATCCGGTTCTCACTAAGCACATACATTTACTACATTACTGCACAACCTCAATCTACCTCAGTATTATTATATTTTTTTCCCCCCTGTATTTTAACTTTTGCACTATTTATGTCTTGCCTGCTTCACTGTAATTGTTGTGCATATGACAAATAAAGAACTTAACTTAACCACTACCAGTGCAAATGGTAAAACACATGCTGTCACGTTGCTATTGGCTGTTGTCACCAGTTTACTCCCGTAAAAATGAAGAACAATGTCCATCTCTCAATACTTTGAATTCCATACCCTGTCTGTGGCTCTCAAGCCCAAGAAAAAGCTGAAGTTTTCAGCAAACATTATTGGAACAGGAGCAAATAGTGCATTTGGGGAAAATGTTCAGCTTCAGATTAATTCACATTTGGTGCTCTAGTGAGTATTTCCAGCAGCAGGACAGTGTACTGTATAGGGGATTGAGTCAAAATAAACTACAGTGTGTGTGTTCATGGCAATGAAGGAATATGTTGGCCAGTGCAAAGGTGTGACTCGCTGATGTGTTTTTAATAGTTTTTGGATAACAATGGATCTCTGGCACAGAGGAATAAGGTATATGATGTTTTGTTCACAATAAGGAAACTATGGAATATCCCCAGTCTTATTATTTAATTCACTCATTTGTATGACACTCAACATTAGTTTTACATTAGAAAAGATGCATCTATGAATACAAAATGTGCTGTATGTCATAATTATTGCTGTTGTATTTATGAAGAATTTTGGTTGTAGTTTGTTGATGACTGCTCTAAATCATCATAAATGCTACTCAGTTTAGTTTAAGTGCTGGCATTTGTATTGTTTCAACATCCTTTGCTCACTCAGCTGTCCTGGTAAATGTTTTTTTTAATTTTTTTTTTATTGAACATTATAACAGAGACAGTCAGCTTGACTGGTGAATGTCTTTGTTGAATCCAGCCCAAGGTTGGCAATGATAGGTCAATGATAACACATGATAGTGATGTCACATCAATAATACAAAGGCTATAGTGAAAAAACACCAAAAAGTGTTACGTATAAATACTTCTTATTAACACAGCCTTTTCACTTAGATGTCATAACATGAAAAGCACAGCTAATTAAATTAACAATGATTAAGATTTTGTATGTTAATGAGCAAACACTGACATCAGTCTGTATTCCTGTCAGTGCTTGATTGACCTAGTATTGATTTGATTAGTTACAGCTGTATTCACCAATCTGGCGCACTGGAAGTGTGGAGATACGGTAGTATAGTGAAGATACTAGAATATGATACCTGATATGTGATACTAGAAGTATATCAAAGGTGCTCACTACTTTTTGAGTACATATTTGGAATTTTGTGTAGCTGAGATGCTAGTGCACTGGAATAATTTTGACATTGGGACACCCAAGAAAATGGCTGGCCAGTTCAATAAGCACTTACCTAAGAAATGCTTAGAGATGCACCCTTGGGTGGCATGTTCCTTTTCTGGCCACATTCCAATCAGTGATGTCATAGCAGGTGCATTTAAAGGCCAGTTCAGACCAAAGATTCGCAACGAGATGAAACCATTTTCGAACGTCGTGGGGAAAAGTTGCAGCAGTGTGAACTGTCCCGTCTCAGCTCGACTCAAGCCGGCTGATGACGTCGCCTGCGACTCAGCTTGTCAAATCGCCAGCGGCTGGTTTTAGAACACAAGGCACGTCACTTGTTTCAACAGCCAATCAGCAATTACAAACACTCAGGTTGTTATAGCTTTCTCATCAATTAAGTATAGCCTACTTTCTTTATTACACTGATTATTAATACAGTAATGAAATAATGTACTAAATGACTAATGAAAAAACAAGAGTGAGAAAAATAAAGTAGCCTGCAGTTGTTATGGCAGCATCAGGAGGATACTTTTAATTTAGTTTAATTGTTGAATCTGCCCTCTTTTCTCTTGTACAACAGTCAGTCATGTAACTTGTTTTTTCTATGGGCTGTAGCTCACCTGTCACAAAGAAGCACAGCGTTATCATCAGCCGTTCCCCTGGTGAAATGCTGTCTGGATAGTTAGCGTTTTCTCTGCTGATTAGACGTGACACCAGTGTGCGAAATATGGGGGGTCTCGGACCCCCTAATCAACAACTAGGACCCCCAAAGACGGCAAAATCATTTGAGGGGGTCTCTGGTTACCGATGCCGGTTGTAATTCTGCAGCGCAATAATACATTCTGACTCTGCGGTTCCGCTGCTATTCATGATGTCGCTGTATAAACTGTGAATCTTTCAGAACAGCTCACCGGTGTCAGAAAAGCTCACAAGGTCAGTTAACAGTTAAATCCCAGTGAGTTAATGTTACAGCTGTGCATAATATTATGCATAGTTTTGGAGAGGTGTGATATACCGGCCATGCCACGAGACCCCCCGATTGTCATAGAGTATTTAGCACACTGCGTGACACCAACTCCTCTAAACGATGGAACTGCTCCGGGAATAGATGAGAGGAATTGACGAAAGAGGGGAGATCTCCTGTCTCAAGTTCACGGCATAAATTTGCATAAGCCCCCTGGATATTCCGTTGAAGCACCCATGGACGGCTCAAAATTCCATCTCGTTTTTTTAAAATCTTTTTCAATTCATTTCAATTCAGTTTTATTTATATAGCGCCATATCATAACAAAGTTATCTCAGGGCACTTTTTCGAATAGAGCAAGTCTAGACCGACTCTTTATATTTACAGAGACCCAACAGTTCCCACCATGAGCAAGCACCATGGCTGTTTTTTTTGCCGTTTCATCAATACTAAAAATGCAACTGTAGCAAGGAACTCACTATCACTATCGTCAGTCATATTTTAAGACACTACAAATTATATTCAGCTGCAAAAACCGCCTGAAAAGCCGGTAGTTACAACGGAAGTACAAAGAGTCGTTGCTATGGAAAAGATACGCCATCTCGTCTAGTCGCTTTGCTGTAATCTGGCAGGTTTCAGAACGTATTGCAAGTAGTTGCAAGTTTCAGCTCATGTCGTCGCGATTCTTTGGTCTGAACTGGCCTTAATAGCTAATGGAAAAGACTTGAACACAGAATAATTACAACAAAAGACAATGGCAGATTTGTGACACTGTTTTTTTAGGCCAGGGAAGAGAGCAAGGTTATGGACATGGACATGGACTTCATATATTGGCAAAGTATATCAGTATAATCCTAATAGACATGTGATGGTCAGTAATGGGCTCATAGTGACCTTATCATACCTAATGATATTGACTATTCCTTTGGTATCATCAAGCTTGAATTGGAATAAAACCAGTGCTAGTACTCTAAACACTTTAAACCAGCAGCTTAGGTTAAGTGCTGGTACTATTGCTATATTGCTGTACTAATGTTGCATGCAGATGCAATATTTATGACATGAATTGTACTAAACATTTATTAATTTGTGGGTACAAGGTACTTAATTGTAATATAAAATCATCATAATATAAAATCTGCGGCACACTTATTCACAGAAGTAGAGTCCTCGTGTGTCCTTTTGTGCACACAGGGCAGCAACTAACCCACTATCGACTTGAGGAGGTAATGAGCACGTTCGGCACAGAGAAACTACTGACAGGTGCTGATTCTGGGGACAGACAGGATGGACATCTGGAGTATCTGAAACATGACGCAACATGTTAAATAAAACACCACAAAGTAAGTAGTAATCAGCCCATGCATGTTAAGCCTGTATGTTTAAGATTTTTTTTTCTTTTCAGTTTTGCAATTTTGACTGAGTCAGCAGCAGCTAAGCTTTTTGCAGGTTTAAATATTCTTGATCATATGGATCATACTGTTTATCCTGCTGAAATATTATTTCACACAAGTTTCTGATTTAAAGGTTCTATGTGTTTTTAGAAAGTACTGTTATAATGACACTGCTGGCCGTTAAGTGAGCTGCAGTCAGCATCCTGTTGCTCCCGTGAGCATCCTGCACAGCCAAAACAGTGACGTGATTTACAATCATATTTAGAATAATATTACTATCTGTAATGTTCCTATATTGTATTTGGACCATTGGCTCAAACCAGCTAGCTGTAACTTAGCTACGCTGCATGGATCTTGCGTCGGTTGCTTCGTAACGTTAGCTGATAAAGTAATTTGCAAATGGCAAGCTAGACAATTTACCAGCCCCAGGAGTCTGGATGAATTAGGTGACATTATCCACTCAAGATAGTATTTTGCTACGTTAGCTAGCTAGCAATTTGTTTGCATTAGCAAGCAAGCTACGTGGTTATGTGTTGTTCTCTGTGTTGTGGTGGGTGCCGTTGTAGGTACCAGATATGTTCGGCCTGGCAGATCTGCTCAGGGTCCTGCATTTATAGATTATGTAACACATTCACACAGCGGATCTGCAAGGCCGAGCATATCTGGTACCTACGCTGGTTGTTTGTTGACATTAGCAGATTTCATTTCTAAGCATTAGCTAGTGTTGCACACTGTTGGGACTGTAGGGGAGCTGAAGAGAGGCAAGGCACTCGAGAGCGTTCATAAACATCACATCCTTTGGCTTTTCCCGGAAAATCTGTCCTGAGTCCTTTACATAGAAATCAGTCCACAGGCTGTTATAGGCAAACAAGAAAGTGGGGAAAGGTCTGATTTTTTAAGTTACCTTACAATCCGTTCACACATAGGCAATACAAAGCGATACATGTAAAATGTTACATATAGTACTATAGAAAATGTATTAGGCTTATGCCTACGCATATGCAGAACTATAAAAATGAAATCTGTGGATGGTAGTTTCAATGGACCAAATGCACATGCATTTCTATTGTTATTTATATTTTGTTAAGGTTTTCCAGCAGAGGAGCTGTTGGATAATGAGGCATCACTGGAACAGCCTCAGCTCTGGTCCAGACAGGGGTGGCAGCGTTCTGCGGTGTTGTCGTGACTGTGTGGGAAGTGTTTTCCTCAGGTCAAGCCAAGGCCCCAGCAGAAGTTTGCTCAGGGCCCGAGGGAGGCCAGGGTCAGCACTACTAGAAGCTGACTAAACACTGTCTCTCGCCCCGTCTGCTCAGGACTAATGAGGCAGAGACAAAATAATGCAAACATGTTGGAAAGGGAATAGATTGGGGGTGAATAGTTTAGAGGAGGAGTAAAAAGAGACTGACCCATTTTGTGGATCTGACCATCAGTATGAACATACTTTCAATTGGTGCTAGAGGGTAAGGGGAGAAACAGCATTCAATATCGTTTGGATAAAATATATTTCCTATGGGGCAGATTCAGCCTGTATTGGATTCCAGCAGAGAAGCGAACACATGGAGCATTATGGAAATGTGAGCCAGCAATAATAGCGTTCCTTCATCAAAAAGCCTCTGAGCTATCATAATAAACCCACAACAAAAGCTCTACTCTGTCTTTCAACTGAATGCTAACTTTGGCATGATGCCCTTCTGAGGCGCTGGGAGTTTGAAATGCTCTGCTCATGGGCACAGTGGCAGTGGCAACTGCTTCGCAGCTCACAATTAAGCTTCTTATTTCACTTTTCACTTATAGTGAAATGGATCACTATAAGCAGATGATTATTATAACTGAATTTATTTTCTTTTTCTTTATTTCTTATGCAGATTAGCATCTAATTGACATTTGTATATTTACTACATGAATATAAATTAATGAAACGGACAGATTCACTAATTACTAAATTTTATTGACTGTTTCAAAATACAGTACAGCTGTTTCAAACACATTCATTTTACTGTACAAATTAAATTACTGTACTTAGCTTAGAACTTACTGTAGCCTGAGGAACACCAAGTTTCACTGCTGCATCTCGTTGGCTCATTTTTGGCAGTTTGTCATAAGCTTGGAGGAGACTCCGTATATCATTGAGAGAAAATGACTTTCTTTTCCCTGTCTTGATTTCAATGTGCATGCAGCACCAGTCTCAGGTAGCCACCCAGAAGAAGACAGGTTACCACGAGGCAAAGTATCATGGGTAAGGTAAAAAATAGAAAAAAAATATATTTCCATATGTTGTCATGTATGAAAAGACCCAAAATGAACACTATAAGCGGACTACTTGATTACTGTAAGCAAGCTTTTAGAATCACAATCAGAATCAGAATTTGCTTTATTGGCCAAGTTTGCGTACACATCATTGCCAAGTACATAAGTACATAAGTAATGTACTAAACACAAAATAGACATAACAGCTAAGAACAAGGACAACAAAGCTGAACAAATAAAGGTAAAGAATAGATGGGACTTCTGTACACAAGTATGTGAAAAACAGGTGTATATATATATAAATATATATACTGTATATAAAAAGTACCAATGACCAACCACATAAAATAAAAATAAATACAAGTCAAGTGTTTCTGGAAGTTGTAAACAAGTAGATGTACAAGTCCTGAATGGAGGGCAGGTTGGCACCAGTGATTTTTTTCTGCAGTCCTGATTGTCTGTTGCAGTCTGTTTCTGTCCTGTTTGGTCGCTGATCCAAAAGTGATCGATGTGCAGAGAACAGAAAGTACATCCTCTGATGGGCCTTTTTGATGATGGAGTTGATGTTGGACAGCCACTTTAGGTCCTGGGAGATTGCGGATCCCAGAAACCTGAAGGTTTTCACAGCTGACACACTGCTGTTGGCTGTGATGGTAGTGTTGGGGTACTTTTCCTGAAGCCCACTGTCATCTCCACAGTTTTGGGCATATTCAGCTCCAGGTTGTTATGACCGCACCAGAGGATCAGCTGTTCAACCTCCTGTCTGTATGCAGACTCACCGCCATCTTGGATGAGGCCAATAACTGTTGTTTGCAAACTTCAGGAGTTTAACAGATGGGTCTCCTGAGGTGCAGTCATTGGTATAGACGGAGAAGAGCAGTGGGTAGAGCACACATCCCTGGGGGGCACCAGAGCTGCTTGTCCGAGTGGACAATCAGCACTGGTGCCTGGATATGATTTTCCCTAGCCTCACCTGCTGCCTCCTGTCTGTCACGAAGTTTGTGATCCACTGACAGGTGGGGGCTGGCACAGAGAGCTGGCAGAGTTTGAAGTGGAGGACTTCTGGGATGATGGTGCTGAATGCCAAGCTGAAGTCTACAAACAGGATCCCTGAGTATGTCCCTAGGGAGTCAAGGTGTTGCAGGATGCAGTGTAGTCCCATGTTGAGTGCATCATCCAATGACCTGTTTGCCTGGTAGGCAAACTGCAGGGGGTCCAGCAGGGGGCCTGTGATGTTGTTCAGGTGGCCAACACCAGTATTTCCCAGGATTTCATGACCACTGACGTCAGGGAGATGGGCCTGTAGTCATTTGATCCTGTAATAGAGGGTTTCTTGGGGACCGACTGTTGAGTGTTTGAGGCAGGAGGGGACTTCACACAGCTCCAGTGATCTGTTTTAGATCTGTGTGAATATGGGGTCTGTAGTGACAATCGCTACCGCGGGTCTGTCAACAGAGAACTTATCACAGGCTGGAAGTGTGTAGGAGCCGTTCGGCCCGTTTATTTACAACTATTTACAACTATTTACAGCACTCTTGACGTTCTTGTCCTCTGGCCCGGTCTGTCATTCCGGCCAGCTTGGTTTCTCTCAGGGCGCGTTCTCCACTCCTTCCCGGCCAGCTTCCTCAGGGCTGCCACTACTAAGCCAGTACTAAGCAATACTAAGCACATATTGATTAATGCACTGCACCTGTGTTTCTCAGGACTACCCGCACTGCAGCCAAGCTCCAACCACGCCCCCCCACCACATACCCCCCCCAAAGGGCGAGAGAGGAAGTCGGCCACAGCCATCTGCACCCCCGGCGTATGGACCACCCTGAACTTAAATGGCTGTAAAGCCAGATACCACTGGGTGATCCGCGTGTTGGTATCCTTCATGCGGTGGAGCCATTGGAGCGGAGCGTAGTCCAAACAGAGAGTGAAGGCCCGTCCCAGCAAGTAGTAGCGCAGGGCCCTGACCGCCCACCGGATAGCCAAGCACTCCTTTTCCACTGTGCTGTAGCTGAACTCCCTCTCCGACAGCTTCCAGCTGATGTACACAATTGGGCAGTGGACGCCCCTCACCTGCTGGGACAACACAGCCCCCACCCCTCTGTCCAAGGCGTTGGTCTGCAGCATAAAGGGGTGAGAGAAGTTAGGTGTGTGGAGCAGCGGCTCCCCACAGAGGGCCTGTTTCAACCTGTCAAACGCCACTTGATACTGCTCCGTCCACTGGACCGGATCCGCAAAACCTGGTACAAACCGGCAGTAGTAACCCGCCAACCCCAAAAACCGCTAGCTGAGGCCGCACCTGCCCTCCACCCAAGAGGTGTCCCAGATACCACACCTCCCTCCGTCCAACTGCACACTTCTATGGGTTGGCCATGAGCCCCACCTGCCTCAATTAACCGAGTACCGCAGCCACCTGCCACACATGGTCCGCCCAGCTGTCACTGTAGATGATCATGTCATCCAAATAGGCGGCTGCATATGCAGCATGCGGCCGCAGCACCCGGTCCATGAGCTGCTGAAACGTGGCTGGAGCCCCATACAACCCAAATGGGAGTGTGACGAATTGGTACAAACCGTACGGAGTGGAGAAGGCCATTTTTTCCTTGGACTCCTGTGACAGGGGAATCTGCCAGTAGCCCTTGGTTAAATCCAGTGTAGTGAAAAAACGAGCAGTCCCAAGACGGTCTAGGAGCTCGTCGACCCTGGGCATAGGATAAGCATCAAACCGTGATACATCATTGACCTTGCAATAGTCCACACAGAACCGAATGGATCCATCCTTCTTGGTAACAAGACCAATGGGGCTACTCCAGGCACTGTGTGATTCCTCTATTACTCCCATTTCCAACATGGCCTTTAATTCTCTCTGAACTACTTTGCGCTTGTGCTCAGGTAACCTCTAGGGCCGTGAACGTCATGCCTAGGTGAGTCTCAATGTGGTGCTCTATGAGGGATGTACGTCCTGGCAAGTGGGAGAACACATCAGCGAACTGCTGTTGTAGTTTGACTACATCTGCTCTCTGGGATGAGGAGGCTGTCGCAGGGAAGTGAGGCTGGGACGGCTAAGGTCGGAACCTCAGGCCCGAACTCGTCCCTCTCCTGCACCATCGTCACCAGAGCAACAGGCTCCGCCTCCTTCCATAAGTTAAGGAGGTTGCGATGATATATTTGGTCGAAGGCTGAACGTAGAGTATCATCACGAGACTGCTCGAGTGGAAAATCTTCAATGGAGTTAAACACAGAGACCTGCGGAGCCTCCCCTATTAGCTTGCTAAACCCTGCCCAATCTGTGCCCAAAACCATAGGGTGCGTAAGACGGGAGCTAACCGTGGCCTTTATGCTATGCGTTTTGCCGTTATACTTAATTTGAACTGGCACTACTGGGTACTCGTGAATATCCCCATGCACACACCTAATTTTCACCTATGATGCCTCCACCGATGCCCCAGGCTGAACCAGGTTCTGGTGGATTAGGGACTGCTGACAGCCCGAATCCACCATAGCCCGGTGTACACCCCCCTGGATCCTTACCGGAACACTGTATGTCCCTCCTGGACCTGGGGAGGGGGCCGGAGGGCCGGCGACCCAAACCACCTGGCCGACCTCCATCATCGGACACTCTCTGCGGAAGTGGCCAGGCCGCCCACACCTCCAGCACTCCTGCCCTGACGTCTGAGGAGCCCTCGGTGGGGTGGAGTCAGAGCCTACCGTGGCAGGAACCGGAGGAGGAGGCGGAGAAGGAGAAAGGTTAGTACGTGGGGATGATAATGAGGTGGCCCCGCTGAGCCTCCTCCGGGGAGCCGGGATGGGTCAGGAAACTGTCAAGTGCCGGCCCTCAGATGGTCGGCCCCGCGGGTGCACGGTGAGGTGGTCCTCGGCCAGGGTGACAGCGGTCTCCAGGTCCATCGGGCGATGGCATTTTACCCACTTGGCGGTCCCGGCTGGGAGTCCCTCCATGAATTGCTCCACCACCACCCGTACGAGCATCCGCCGCTCAACGGTCGAATCTTCCGGTTCCAGCCATCTCACGGCCACGTCACGCAGCTGCTGCGCATAGACAAACAGTCTTTCGGCGGGGACTGCTTTTTTAACATGTTTTACTTTTCTAGCTAGCTAACTTGAACTTGAAGTCAGTGTTAGCTAGCTACGTAGCAAACCAGCATTGGGATTTCGGAAATACCCACTACTGCGTTGATGTGGACAACAATACAAATTATGAATCGGCATATTCTCAAAGTAAAAATAAACATATGTTACCTAACTAACGTTAACTTTACCTTGTGTGAGAACCACTCAGACCAGGAGACTGGTCAACATCCGTTTCCCTAGCCTTATTTTTCCCCCGTTTTGCGTCTTGTCCCTACTGTGCTGTGATTAGCTATTCAAATGTTTGTGTATTTAGGTCATTGCTTGGTCTGAATATCTAGGCTTCTGCCTGTAAACTGTGCTTCGCAAGTTTGTGCTTTCAGATCCACAACCTCAAGCTTAATTTCACAAGCTGCGAGGCAGAGAAATCATGCACGAGTGCCAGTCTGCGCATGCAGTGACATTTCATGGGTTTACTGCATGGTAATGGCTTCCATCGATTTTAGTTCTGCATTGATGATCATGACAAAACTTTATATCCTGATATAATAAAAGGGTGTCTCTTCACTGGAGTTCATTAAACACCTGCTTCACGGGTCCATAAGGGTGAGTACCATCCTACTGCATACAGTTTAGCCTCATGGGAGTAGAAAGACTACTTCTGATACGTTTTTAGCAAGTGGCAATAAACCCATATATTCTCAATAAACATTTAAAACCTCAGAACACATCAATAAAAAAAAAAAAGTACTTTGCGTCCACAGGAAAGGTGTGGATTTAGGTGGCAGCTCCAGAGGGCAGTAGAGACCACAGAGCAACCTCAGTATGGAGAAACATCCATCAGCCTCCACTGGTTCACTGTGTGGTAGCTGTTACTAAATTACTGAAAGAGCAACTCAAACTTGTATTGCTTTACTACTACTACTATATATGCAGCAATATTAAAACATCATTTTGAGAAATGTTTAATAAAATGTGTCTTTTATTTGCTCTTTTGTCTTTATTGTGACATCTACTCTTGAAAGGTGCTATATAAATAAACGTACTTGCTTACTTATTTATTTAATTGTTGCTGACACAAGGTACGCCTTGTGCAATTAGGTCTTAATGTAATTAAAGTAATGGTTTCTCTTGTGATGCACAGCTGGTACTATGTTGATAATTTAGGATTTCAAGGTGCTAAGTGTACGTGCTACCCCCTCTCAGGGGTAAACAGCTGATAATAATCTTAACACTAGACCTGTTTGAATTCCTGATGATAATGATGATGTGGGTAGTGATTTTGGGTCTGGAACCAGGCTAACTCTGGGTAATGGATGGACATGTAACACTTCCGACTTCACATCTGGGAGTAAGCATCTTATCTCACACCTATAATTAATGTTGGCTTTTTTTTTTTTAAACAATGACTACAATCTTTCCCTAGTCTTAATAAACTAGTTTTTGACACCTAAGCATAAAATACTTTAACCATACCAGTTGCCTTGCAGAAATATTATAAGAATAAATAGTTAAAATATGCTATCTTTGAGCATTCTTTGAACATATTCAAAAATATGTAATTGAATAAAATCCAGGGTTTTGCAGAATCATTTGAGATCAATGTTCTGTCTAAGGAGGGGGTTGCATATTACAACATTTCCCTTAAGTGCTGCCACAGTAGAATTTCCTGCTCTTGTTTATAATGTGACCCAATCCCCTGCCTGCACTTATTAGCAATTAGTCTCTCAGCATAAGTAGAGGACTGCTCACGCTCACTCTCTGCCTGACTGTCTGTTGCCTAGTTGCCAGTGTGCTGGAGCTTGATCCTCCTCAGGCAGTCTGTACCTGTCTGACTCCTGATGACCCACTGTCTGTTTTTTGACCACTTCCTCTCAGTCCTCTGCCAGGACTTGTTTTATGATGTGTAATTTTATTTTGTATTATTTTACATCAATGCTACTGTAATAATCTTAACCCCACCACAGGGAAAATTCTGTAAAACTATACCAGATTTGTTAAAATCCATACCCTAAATGATAATAATTTTGGCACCCGATTTTGATTTGGTTTTAGTCGTAGTCTTTTGACAAAAAAGTATAATTGTTTTAGTCAAAAAAATTTTTTGTTTTAATGTAGTTTTAGTCAGTGAAAACTAAAGACATTTTATTCTAGTTTTCGTCAGTGAAATTTTAGTCTCATTTTTGTCATGCATTTTTAATTTCATATCTTCTAAGCATTTTGAGGATACAGCTGTCACCATCTTTGTTATGTACAGTTACCATGGTTACAGGTGTTGCTGTAGTCTAGGTTAATGGAAAAACACTGTGTACTTGTTCGCACAGTGTACTTGTCACTCTGCTTTGCAGTAATATAGTAACTAGTAATATAGTACTGCAGTAACTCTCCTCAGTAAATCCAATTGTCATTTCCAAACTCTGGATGTTTGAACAGAACCGCTCACTCATTCCTGCTCATCTAGCATTAGCATTACCACAGCATCAGAAGTCGTTTCACTCGTTCACTAGAACACTGCTCACTGTCTATGTTTAGCTTAAGAGGAGAAGCCAAAATGTTGGATAAGGCAGTGATATTTCTTTAGCGAACATCTAGAGGAAGATGGTTGACTGCCGATAATTATCCTGGATCTTGCTCATTCTTTCAGATAGCAACACGAAAGATAACCGACTAAAAGTAATGTTAATGTTACATCCATATTCACAGCACTTGACAAAGTTACATTAGCTTGCCTGTTTATAAATACCGTGCTGACCTGCACGTTTTCGTAGTTTGTCCCAGCTGTTTTGTTGCTGCTTTTGTCTAATTCTCAGTGGATTGTAGATGAATTTTCAAGTTCTGGGAATGCCACATAATGTTACTGATAAAGAAAGACAGTTACTGAATGCAAGATGCTTCCTAATAATGGTGGTGCAACGGGTCAAGCGGCTAAATCAACTTTTGAAGAGATATTTTGGGCTGCAGAGGACACTGTTTTACGGATCACGAGCTACAGTGTACGTGATTCCACAGATGCATGCAGGTCATTGAATAATACTTTAGTAAATAACACTAAAAGAATATTTAGAACATTTGGCCGATATAATAATAATAATAATAATAATAATATCATTACCACTAGCATTACTATTACTATTTCTTTACATCTCTATGTGGAACTTGCTGTTGCTATGTTATGTACTCCTGCTCTCTCTCTCTCTCTTTCTCTCTCTCTCTCTCAACCCAACCGGTCGAGGCAGATGACCGCCCACCCAGAGTCTGGTTCTGGTTCTGCTCGAGGTTTCTACCTGTTAAAAGGGAGTTTTTCCTTGCCACTGTCTCCTAGTGCTGCTCATGGTGGGAATTGTTGGGTCTATGTAAATAGTATTATTACGGTCTAGACCTGCTCTATATAAAAAGTGCCCTGAGATAACTTTGTTATGATTTGGTTCTATATAAATAAAATTGAATTGAATTAAATTGAAAAACTGAATCCTGTGTATGATATGCTCTGATAAACCCATTATACTCTACCTGCCCAGCACCAAACAGCAGATATTTCTCAGGAGTTGATGGAGACTAAAACAAGACTAAAAAGATAGTGACTACTTTAAGTTTCATTATTATTATTATTTCAACATTTATTGAGCCAAAGAAGATTATACATAGTGTATTGCTGTGTCAAAGCTTTTCAATTATATATTTGTATATTATAAAATTATATCCATGTACATTCACAGATGTTTAAAACAGATAATATAAAAGATAGGACTGTTTTTTGAAACTGGAACAGTATCAAAAATAAGTTAATTAAAATAAAATAATAAAAAATAAATAAATCAGATCAAAATTGACAAAGATAAAATAAACGTACATATACTAAATAAAAGTAATAAAAACCTAAATCTAAGAATAGGAACATAACTCAGATGAGGCAGTCTAGGAACATTAATTTCCTACCTTATCTTCCCCCTTAGTCTTCCTTATCATCTTCAACCTCTCCTGTTTCCCTGTCCCCTACCCTTCTCTCACTCATTCTCACTCCTGCTTGACTCAGGGTCCAGGAGGCGTACAGGTCCTGGAGGGATGGCAGATTGCAGCCAGTCACCTTCTCTGCAGAGCAAGTGTACCAGATGGTGATGGTGGAGGTGAGGATGGACTCAAAGATGGTAGTGTATAAGTGCACCATCATTGTCTTTGGCAGGTTGAATTTCTTCAGCAGCCGCAGGAAGTACATCCTCTGCTGGGCTTTCTTGGTGAGGGAGCTGATGTTCCCTCTTGAGGTCTTGGGTGATGATAGTGCCCAGGTTAGGGTAAAACAAAACAAAATACACTCCCTCCCAAACAAAACAACATAAACACAATATGAACACAATGTCAGGCTGAATGAACAACGTGGAAAAAAATTAGTCTGATCGTCCCATCATACACAAATGCACGCAACATCATAGGCCTACATGCACACAAAAGTTTAGAGCATACTAGAATAAAACAATGCCGAATGTATAATGACATTTTCTAAATGTTGGTCTGAAACCTATGTGGAAATAATTCCTACATTTGAGGATTAACAACATGATTGATATGATCAAGGACATTAAAACCTGAAACAAGCCCAGCTGTTGACTTGTGTATACACAGGCAGCCAAGTCAAGTTGTCATTTTTTATAACCCAATATTGCAAATCCCAAATTTGTTTACAGTCTGTACAGCATGTGACACCCTCTATCCTTAGATCCTTGACTCGGATATGGAAAACCCCCTGATAGTTTTGTGTCAGTGTCTACATAGGATGAGTTCAGGCACAGTGCTGCATGTAGGTCACCTGAGTTTTGCTAGTGCTCAGAGACCAATACAGAATCACAGAAGTTATGCGCTTAAAGTAGAAGGTGGGAAAAAAACATCAAATTGAAGAAGCAAGCAGGAACTTGAAACATAATAATACGTTTTGGGTTTTTACACAGTCAGTTTAGATAGCTGTAGATAGCTGATAGCCGCATGAGATGGATGACTGAAAAACACCGCCTGTGTGGACAAGCCTTTAGCCAAAACTGCAAAAAAATATCTAACACCTCAGCACCCCCCTTACAATATCAATAATGATCTGGCTATGTAAATAACAATAATATCAAAATCTCAAAGGTAGGCTAATTACTACTGAAAATATTGTATTTTACTGAAAGCTCCAACATATGCGATTTTGCATAGAAAACACGGATGCCTCCAATGAGCTAAAGTCCCTCATCCAAGGTAATTATACAATAAATTAATGCTACTTTGTTAATGCACGCCATTTTTTCCTTCACAGCAGGACCAACTCTGTCATACAATCATAGCTCAACACTAACTAACTCTTCATTTAGTGTGTAAACTACATTCATTTTTACTAACACTTGCAATCGCCATCTTGAGTTGTCTGATGGTGTGAACTCTTGCAAGTCATAACCATGGCAATCTTTCACATAACTACCATCCACCCCACATGACATGAAATACAGCAGAGGCAGAGAAAGTACAGCTGAAAATATTGTCTTTCTTCTGGCAGCATACCCAGGTCAAACTTTACCATTTTGTCCCACTGGTGTTAAGGATTTAAGAAAAGCAAAGCTGTCTCTTAATTTTTATCCAACAGTTTTGTGTTCTGGTGTGTAATGAGAATTATCTCCTCACAGGGCTGTTGCTGTAAACTCTAATTCTTGTTATTTTCCTATTATTGTAGCACCCCTTAGGCCAATAAATGAAATTTCAAAATTGCTGGAACACCAGTGGTGTAATAAATGTCCTACATTTTGTCCAATTAAAAATCTGTTAAGTTGATGGAAGAATCAACACAGATAAACAAACAAATGAGGAGGCAAAGACATACCCGCTCCTCTTGAATTGATGGTAAGAACAACAACAACAAAATAATTGGGTATGTGTTTTGTTCTTTTGCATGACTGTTTTTCAAAGGAAGTTACAGTGAACCAGATGACCAGACTTTGACATGTGTGTCACAAACGTATATGTTCAGGGGTATGCTGAGTCCTCTGACCTGTGCGCATGTTTGAGAGCCAGTTGGGGCTTCTTCATGCTCAGATAGCAGACCACGAGCTTCGCCTGGATGTAGCTGATCAGGAGGTTGAAAAAGTTTTGTATTTGCAGATGCATATACATGTTATATATTTAATGTGTCTGGCCACTCCTGGCATATTACGTCTGCTCCAGTCTGGGCCATAAGCCACATCCTCTTGGGTGCAGTCATATTTTGCAGCCATACATTCTCATCTGTTTCAGCTCCCAAGCATGGAGCATAAAACAGCAGATAAGGCACAATTCTCAGTGCCAGGTTAAAGGGGGAAAGGGAGCGGTGAGCAGAGGGCAGCAACCAGTAAATTGTGATGTTGCTTTTGTTTCCCATAGCTTGAGGTGCATGAATAAAAACTTGACAAAAATAACAGTAAATCAACTATAATAGTAGTTTTACAGAGGTTTTATGTGTGTGTATGTGTGTGTGTAGTCATGCTTTTAAGGCTATACCTGCAGGGCAGTGTAGAGGGAGCTAACAGCCGCTGTGTATGTCTTTGCACTGCAGTACAAGTTGGCATCTTGCAACAATGCCAACAGCTCTTTGTCAATTGGAGGTAGAAAGCTCAGATTAAGTCCATGCCTTTGATCTCTTGATTTATGGGCCTGACTCCCTGAGAGGCAAGGAGATGAAGAAGCAGTGTGGGATGGGAGGCCTGGAGAGAGGAGGAGGAGGAGGAAAAAGAGGGCGAGGACTTGCTGGTTTGGGGGGGGGCTCCTTTGTCATCTTCTATCTCCCTTTTCTCTTTTCCCTTTATATCCTTTCTTTCTTGGCTGATGTCAATCCACCTCTTTAACCTTTTAACCTCTTCTCCTGTGCTCACAGTAGCAGCAGAAGTGGTGGGTGATACTCAGCAGGAGGGGGGCGTCTGATCTGTCGTTGGATCTGCTGTCCTCTTGTTGCATGTCTTATTTTTCTTTTAGGTTGTTTTTTTGTCATGCCAATTGTCAATTATAACAAGACAGAGAAAGATTGTGAGTGTCTGTGTGCATGTGATGAAGGCCAGTAGAGGCTCTTATGATTGGAAATATTGGTTATATAGGTTTATGTTCCTGGCTTAAAATATATTGAACTGAGACAGAAAGAAAGCCAGAAAGAAGGGAAATCAAAGAAGCGGCAAAAGGAGACAGAGATTTTAATTTCTTTTACAGGACCATCAAGATGTTAAAAAAGGGTGGATATATAAATTGTATATGTAATTGCTTTGGTTTAAGGTAAACATATTTGTATCTATGCATATCTTGATGTGGCAATTTATAATTTTTTTCAACCTTATTCAAGGCATGAAATGGGCCTTTAAACCTAATTTTGAATTTATTTCTGTCAAACATGAATATGCATTTACAGATGCCTAACATCTGTCAAATTACAAGGAGGGAGAGGAAGACTAGGAAGTGGACCCTGGAGGCGATGGGACAGGCTATACAGGAGGAAGAGGAATGAAGCAGGCAGGCTCACTGAATGCCAGGCAGCCATGAAGTTTGGGGTCCCAAAGTCCAGCCTGAGTGACCAAGTCAGTGGAAGGATGGCCTCTGGCTGTGTCCATGGTCAGCAGCAATTTGTGTTACTGTTTGTATTCTGCCAGTTACAGGTTTCCAGTGACACTCTGGCTTTGGCCAAATACAGCCTCCGCAACCTGGATGCACTGAAGACAGTGCTTGGCCAGGTGTGGTGAATCAACTTTAAGGAGCAGCACCACCACCATCACCTTACTGCCTGGACCCCAGACATCGACTGTGGAGGGCATCCTGCTCCAAGAGGGGGCTCATCGAGGAGTATTTCAGGCTCCTCCCTGCCACCCTGGAGGAGCACAGGTTGAGGGAGAAGCCCCATCAAATCTACAACTGCTTCAGCTGGACTCAATGAGGAGATGAATCATCGTGCACTATAGGGCAGAGGTTATCAATTTTTTTTCAGCCTTACAAGATAGAGAATATACCGGGGAACCCCTCATCTATGTCCCTTGGAATAATTTCACTTAGCCTATTTTTTACACTTCTTAGTTATAGTCTTAGTTATGTGAAAGAACAACAAGATAAATTCATTAGAAAAATATTAGACATGTATTAAAAATATTTGCACCATCTCAACACAGAATACCCATAAAACAATGTAATTGACATCAGTTCAATTAGCTGCAAGTAATACTGTACCTAAACAAAATATCAAAGGCAAATCAAGAAAATAGGGCTAATTTGAAGCGCATTTCAGAACATACACACACATTTCAGAACATACACACACAAAGAAAAATATAAAAAAATATATAATTTATAAAATAATATAAAATCATAAAAAACATAAACAATAGGCCTAGCCTTGGACTTGAATATGATAGGCCCATAGAATTGTTTGTGGAAAATAGTTGGTGTTAATAAGTGATGATTGATAAAAGTCTAATCATCTAACTATAAAGGAAGGAATCTCTGTCTCTCTGTATGCATGCCTGTCCTTCGATTATCTCGACAACCACTTATCCGATCAACTCCACACTTGGCGGGTGTATTGCTGAAGACCCAAGGGAGTGCAGTGTCGAGTGCGAGCTCTTGAGATCTACGGGACATATTAGTACACACTGTGTAAAGTATTTAGAGGGGCCCCCTATTAACTGTTACACCAACGAACGGCAAGCTTGGTATAGCTCACTCTCCCTCGGTCGCTACAGTAACGTTAAATTCAGGAACAGGTGAAGAAAGAGACTGGAGAGACCGGAGATGCAAGTGTGCCATTGTGTTTCGCTAAACTCAAACATTTTAAGCATCAGCAATGTAACTTTCAGAATGAACACTTTTGTTCCCGGGAATAGTCTGGTCCCAAATAGCTAGCCGTTAGCAATGACAGCAGCCAGTTGATTATCTCACGTTCGCTATTAAATTGAATGCTACTTTTGCTTGAAATGTCCATCCCTAATTGCGTGGTGGGCATCACCATTCAATAGCCCTGACCCTGCTGAATCTGGGAATAAGACACTTGATGGCAGGCCAGACGTTTGGAATGGAAGCTGTTTTATTTTTTTAATTTCACAGATTACATACATGGCACTTTAACCATGCCCAGTGTGCGAACTACTGACAATTGGGGGTCGGTCTCTCGGTGGTGCAGTGGTTAGCACTGTCGCCTCACAGCAAAAGGGTTCCGAGTTCGCACCTGCCGGCCAGCTGGGGCCCTTCTGTGTGGAGTTTGCATGTTCTCCCCGTGTCCGCGTGGGTTCTCTCCGGGCACTCCGGCTTCCTCCCACCATCCAAAGACATGCAAGTTAGGTTAATTGGTGATTCTAAATTGTCCGTAGGTGTGACTGTGAGTGTGAATCTCTGTCTCTATGCGTCAGCCCTGTGATTGACTGGTGACCAGTCCTGGGTGTACCCCGCCTCTCGCCCAATGTCAGCTGGGATTGGCTCCAGCCCCCCGCAACCCTCTAAGAGGATAAGCGGTATAGAAAATGGATGTAGATATAGATATTTTTCATTCTAGCAAAAAAAATATAAATGTTTTTAAAAGTGTTGGTGACCTGCTCCGATTACAGGCAAAAAAATGTCAGGGTGCACAACAAGGAACTAAATAAATGCTAAAAAAAATAAATAGATAAATTATTACAAATAGGCAGAAGTCCACGTTTTCAGTAAATAATTTTCACTTGTGTTTCCTGCTCAGACAAACTCAGTGTCACACTCCCACACCTCTCCAAAACTATGCGTAATATTACACAGCTGGCACAGCATGGATACCTTCATTAACTCACCCGGATATAACCGTTAACTGACTTAGTTGTTAAGGAGGCTTAAGGAACCTCCAACTCCTGCTCTACAGCGGGGAACAACAGCAGTTGATACCCCAGAGAGGCTTCAAACGGAGACACCCCGGTAGCCGCACAGGTCAGGGAGTTGTGAGCATACTCCACCCACATCAGGTACGAGCTCCAGGACCCGGGATCAGCTGCTTGTAACACACCAAAGAGCCGCCTCCACATCCTGATTATCCTGCTCCATCTGCCCATTACTCTGTGGGTGGAAACCAGACGACAAACTTACAGTAGCTCCCAAAGCTTGACAAAATGCCCTCCATACCTGGGAGATGAATTGAGGGCCTCTCAGACACAATGTCTAGAGGGATACCATGCAACCGAAACACATGTTGGGACACCAGGTCTGCCGTCTCACGTGCCGAGGGGAGCTTGGGAAGAGCCACCAGGTGTACCGCCTTGGAGAACCGGTCAACGATGGTGAGGATGACTGTGTTCCTAAGGGCAGCTAGGAACTGGAAGTGGTTGGAGCAGACCGGCAGGAGGCCGATGAGAAGCCTTACACTGGGCGCACACGGTATAGGCGGCAACGCAGGAGCGGACATCAGCCTCCATAATTGGCCACCAGAAATGCCGCTTAAGGAGGGACAGAGTGCGACTCATCCACGGGTGACGGGCAAACCGGGACCCATGGACCCACTGCAATACCTGAGAACGAACAGAGTTGGGGACAAATAAACAGTTAGGGGGTCCGTTACCTGGGCTGGGTTGATGCTGTTGGGCTTCCCTCACACTGGACTTGATCTGCCAGGACACTGCTGCCACCACACAGGAGGCAGGAAGGATGGTCTCCAGCCCAGAGTCAGACTCCTCAGACGCATGTAGGCGGGAGAGAGCATCAGACTTGACATGTGTTCTGCTTGGGATTTGGAAAAGATCAAAATATCATCTACATAGATCAACAAAACGGTCTAGGAAATCTCCCAGCACATCGTTGACTAGTGACTGGAATACTGCAGGTGCGTTAGTTAACCCAAAGGGCATTACCAGATATTCGTAGTGTCCCAGCAGAGTGTTGAAGGCCGTCTTCCACTCATCCCCCTTCCGGATGCGGACCAGATGGTAAGCGTTCTGCAGGTCGAGCTTGGAGAAGACGGTTGCCCCTTGTAGAGACTCGAAAGCAGAGCTGATCAATGGCAGATGATATTTTTACAGCTTTTAACTGTAATGTTGTTAAGACCCCGGAAGTCAATACACGGGCATAAAGTCTTGTCTTTTTTGGCCACGAAAAAGAAACCAGCTCCTAGGGGAGAGGACGAGGGACGAATTATACCTTCCGCCAGAGAATCGTGGATGTACGTCTCCATCGCCTCTCTCTGGTCGGGACAGATTGTATAATCTACTCGATGGCAGAGGAGCACCAGGGAGGAGGTCAATGGTACAATCATACGGTCTGTGAGGCGGTAAGGACAGAGCCCTCTCCTTACTGAACACCTCAGCTAGATCATGATACTCTGGCGGTACATTACTCGGAACAGGGGATTCTGGCATAGACGCGACTCTGGTGCCCTCTCTCGGCGACAATGCAGATTGCAAGCATGCAGCATGACAATGAGCGCTCCAACCCGTAATCTTTCCTGCAGACCAATCAATTTGGGGATTATGAACACTCAGCCAGGGGAACCCAAGAACTAAGGGAGTTTTAGTGGCCGAAATTATCTTAAATTGAATTTGCTCACGGTGGTTCCCAGAAATAATTAGAGTCAATGGAATGGTTTGTTCAACTACCTGAGTGATCTGGCGGCCATCCAGGGCATAAGCGGCTAATGGGGCAGCCAACTGCTCGAGGGGAAAACCAGACTGTATAGCCAGTTCACGATCCAGAAAGTTATCCTCAGCGCCAGAATCAATCAGGGCAAGGAGTGGTAAAGTAAGGTCTTTATAACAGAGTTTTGCGGGGGCTTGTAGTCTCGATCCTGACAGAACAGATGGGGGATTTTGGCTCACCAGTATGCCCACTGCTACGGGCGAGCCCGATCTTTTGGCCGACCTGGACAAGCGGAAATAAAATGGCCCCGCTGACCACAATACAGGCACTCCCAGACCTCATTCTCTTCAGCCGTTCGGCTGGTGTTAGACGGGCCCGACCTACTTGCATGGGTTCCTCCTCCGCGGCAGCAGGTGGAGCTGTAGACCAGCCTGGAATCTCCAGAGAATTCTCGGTCGCTGACCGCCGCGAAGGGTACGCGGGCGCCTGGAACCGGCTGACTCGCTCCTTTCGCCGCTCACGGAGTCGATAATCTAGCCTAATGGTGAGAGAGACAAGAGAATCCAGATGAGCGGGCTCGTCGCGTGATGCCAACTCATCTTTTACCTGTTCGCCAAGTCCCTTGACAAAAACTCCTCGGAGCGCCTCCTCATTCCAGCCCGAGTCGGCCGCTAGGGTCCAAAAATCCACGGAGTACTCATCCAATAATGCCCGAAGTAGCTGCTCGTGTTGACCCAAAAGTGTTCCCTGGCTGGAAATTGCTCTCTGTACATCCATACCATCTGATTTTGGTTCTGCGGGATCCATGTTTGGCCAGATCGTTCTGTTAAGGAGGCTTAGTAGGACCCCAGTGAGCAGAACGACAGACTAGGCCGTGATAGTTCTCAAGCAAGTTTATTAGGTAACAGAAGCAGCCGGGAAGGGGAGAAGTTCAGGGGTGATCCTGGATCAGTGCTGAATCCAGGCAGGAGGCGAGACACGGTAGAGATCCGGGCAGGCAAGGGAGCTGGGTTGCACGGTGCGTGGAAGACCAGGCAGGCTGGGCAGGCAGGTGGTCCTTGGGCAGGCAGGGCTGGCAGATGGCTAAACGAGATCGCTGGAGATCAGGTACTCGGGGATCTGTAGCACAGGGAAACAATTCGTCAGTAGGCACACGAAAAGAAACACAAGGAGAAGCTAGAGCCGTAGTTACCATACTGGTAGACGGAACAATCTAGCGATGAGTGGAGAGCAGGACCCGGTATATGAAGACTGGATAGGTGATTAGTGGATCAGCCACAGCTGCTCAGGTGCGAAGTGGAACCATTGCCACGCCCAGCCATGAACACACACACACACACACACACACACACACACACACAGAAACACAAGGAAACAGACAAGGGAGGGAGAGGAGAACCTCAACCGTAACATTAGTGTGCTTTTCTGACAGATTCACAGTTTATACAGCGACATCATGAATAGCAGCAAATCTCCAAACCCCATGTTTTATTACTTTGTTTCCAGGACTGTTTAAAAACTTCTTCCGTTGGATAAATAAGGAAACATGAATCTGGTTTTTCAAATATGGAGAAGAGGAGCATTACAACCGGCACCGGTAACCACGTCAGCAGCTGCTGGCTACATCAGCTGCCTGTTCACTGTCATCAGTTGCATTTTCTGTGTTGCTCCTCACCTTTCAATAATTAAACATGAAAATACATTTTACAATACAGATAAATAGTAAATTATTAGTTTAATTTTGAGACCGCCTCAAAATTTGATTTTGCCATCTTTGGGGTCCTAGTTGTAGTGGTATTAATTAGACCCCCCGTATTTCACACACTGACTATGCCTCATGAATGTCACATAGGAGTGGTCCATCAATAACCATATGAAGTTTGAGACTGATCAGCCAAAGCACTCATGAGTTATTTCCACTTAATATTTAACACGATGTCATGCATCTGCAATGGCAACCCTGTTCAACTCATCAACCATACCTTTTCAATTTAGAGTCAGGCCTGCTTGTGGGTTGTGGTGACGAAATTTGTAGTAAATAGTAAAAATCCTTGAGCAGTGTAGTACATGTGTAGTACACCCATTTAAATATAGGTGGCGCTATAACTATGAATCATAAATGCCACATAGATTGTGACTCCAAATCAATATCAAAATATATCACTACAGGCCACATAGGACACACCTGTTTATATTGGATAGTAGTTCTTCTGTTTTATATTAATATTTTTATGGAAAATTCATGTTTTTTTTAATAGCTTCCATGTCATGTGACCCAGTGACTCCAAATTATATATCAATAATCAATCAATATCAAAATGTATTACTACACAGGCCAGATAGGCAAGTAGCAATATTGATGGGAGCCAAGCAATCACCCCTTTCCAACGCGGTCTGAATGGCCTCAAACAGCCACTGCACTAGTAAAATAATTGCAGTCTATGATAAACTAAACACCTGCCTTCATTGCAACATATGTGTCAAGTAGTTTGCAAAACATCTGCAACATTGTTACAATCCAAAACCACTACTTCATTTTGGCAGCCAGGTCTGGACACTATTGCAGTGATGAGGGGAGTCCATGAAGCTGATTGCTTCTCTCTGCAAGTGAAGACACACATAACAAACTAAATCAATAAATGCAACATATCTGACATCTCTGTCACTCACACACGTAGCCACATATACATACAGAGAGAGAGAGAGAGAGACAGAGAGAAAGCGCTCTTACCATTAATGGGAGGGATGGGCCTGTCTCTCGCTGCACAACTTCTCCATCCTTGGAGATATAGATGCAAGGCTGAGAATGATGACTCACAGAGGTATCTGGTTGGAAAGGGGAGAAACACCTGCATGGCAACAGCAACGAGTTCTGGATACTCCTGTTCAACCTAAGGCCAAAAGTCCACATGCGCCGCTTGGCTGAACCGGATTCTTAACTTCCTGTCCATGGTAGGTCCAGCAGCTCCTCCTCTGCTTTTCAGCAGAGACCTCATGCCGATGTATGGGCAACAAAAGGGTCGCGCACTCAGTCCCAAGCATTGGTGTCAACATCAGTGAAATAGTCATTGAAATAGTCACAGAGGAAGGCAAGATGAGAACCGATGTATTTTTCACCAATAATCTAAGCTGATATTTGGTTTATGTGGGAACATGTTGGTGATGCCATTTCACACTCGCCTTTTCCAGATCTCTGTTTTGCCTTGGAATGCCTTGATTTTGACACTTACCTCCAGGATAGAGGCATATCTGCCTTGAAGGGAGAAATTGTTTGTTCATTAAGTTGAACACATCTGCAAGGTAGGCGAGCTGTGCAATCCATTCGGTCCGGGAAGAGCGCTGCAGTGATAGGTAGTCATTCTGTATGAATTTGCACAGGTCTGAGCGCAGGTTGTACACCCACTGTAGCACTTTCCCACAGGAGAGCCAACATACAGGGTGTCCTGTCCTGTGCTCGTCTCCCTGCAGAGCTGGCCGAATAAACGGGACTGCAGTGGCAAACTTTGTCTGCTGTTTGGTGCTAGACAGGTAGTGTACATTGGGGTTTTTTTAGAGCTTTTTACTGAAAACAGCTGGCATTTTGGCAATTTATTAAATAATCTTGATCATTATATTATCAATTGCCTCAGGTCCAAAAATCCAGATGGCTAGTTAGGTTTTATAACTATTTAGATGGATCGTACCTTCAAGGCTATCCCACGAGTCATTTTGAGTGAATTTAACACTATTGTGAATAGCAGTGATTAATAGAAAAAATTAAAGCATGACATTTTAGATATACACATTCAGATCAGATCATTTATGACTACATGACTGATCCCTCTTCAAAAACTGTTTCAGTTTGAGTTTAAAATGATCCCAGTCAGCATCCAGTTTGAGTTCTGTGGGCAAGGAGTTCCACATGTTGATCCGATGCACAGAAAAGGCTGTTTGTCCAAATGAGGATTTACGCAAGGGAACCTTACAATTCCCGTTGGATTCTCCACGTGTTACTGAACCCGAAGCTCTGAGTGGAACCACAAGGTCACTGAGCACCTAGGAAGCCTGGTTATGTAGGCATTTATAGATGAGTTTAAGATTAGCAAATTTAAGAAAATGATCAAAACTTAACAAATTTTCTTGTCTTAACAATATGGCAATGATGTGATCTTATCGGCAAATCCTATCAGGAAATGACATCAATCTAGTTAAAATCATGCTGTGCTCAGAGCTAAGTGATTGTGGCTTGTGAAGATGTGTCAGTGATGCTGAAGGATAGTGACCCGCGGCTTTCTAAAACTCTGACTCTGGCTGAGTTCAATGTGGCTTATGGTGTATTCAGAGACGTTATATTCAAACTTTATCCATCCCATAGAGGTGAGCTGGACACCTATCTAGCCATCATTTTCAATCTGGCCATGACCTATGGAGGAACACTATTTTATGAATACCATAAGTCCTTTTCTGCAAAAGCTGCCATGTTCAACCAGAGACTGGACTGGCCAGTAGTCGACCTGGCTCTCATAAGTAGGCATTTCACAGAGCATCAAGCTCTCTAATGCTCAATCTGTGGCTCCTTCTCTCACTCCCCTAATCTGTGCCCAAAATCTGTGGCTACAGGCCAACCACCCAAGCCCTTTCCAAGCCCCCAACGAGGAGAGACTATGGTTACGCTTACGACTCCTATGTGCTACAATTTTAACGAAAATGTGTGCAAGTTCTATAATTGTAAATAAATCCATGCTTGCAGCTACTGTGGAAACGGGCATCTGAAATCAGTGTGCCTGAGACGAACCCGCCTTATGAAAAATAAAAATTAAAAATAAAGCCATCAACCCCAGTCAACGTCCCTGATCTAGGGAAGGCTCTAGAAAAGCATCCTAACCGCTGTTTTGTCAATTATTTGATTACAGCACTGGTTCATAGCTGGATTGACTTGGTTGCCAAAAGTGTCATTTGTTTGTGTTAATTTATAACCTGCTTTGAAGGAACCTGAGTATGTCATGATGGGTAGTTGAAAAGGGACCCACATGCAGACAGACGGGGAGGCTCCAGCAGAATGAAAAGGTTTATTGATAACAAAGAAAGGCTTACACTCTGGTACAAACGGCAACGGCCAGGTCCATCACAGGGAAATCATCCTAAAGAACCAGAACACGAAAACAAAACACGCAGCAGCAAGAAAACCAGGGAACAGAATGAATGAACCGACTCAGAACAAAGGACAGGGACTGGTATAAATAGGGAAGAACTAAACGAAGGAATCAGGGGCAGGCAAACACATGGGAGCAGGTAAAAACAATCAAGGAGAAACAAGAGCAGGAACTGAACAGAACAAACAGAAAGGACTTCAAAATAAAACAGGAAACACAGATACATACCGGGACATGACAAGCTACCCGTAAATATTCTGGGAAAAAGCGACTAATCAGCTCCTCATAATGACGAAGCTCAAAGCATCAATGATGATGATGATGCCATTAAGTTTATTAAGAAAGCAGGTAGGGGCGCGTGGCTAGCCAAGGCAGATATCACAGACACATTCAAAGTGATGCCTTTACACCCTTCACAATGGCATCTATTTGGTGTTAAATAGAGAGAGAAAATGTATTTCTCAGTTAGACTCACCTTCGGTTGTCGCAGCAGCCCAATAATATTTGATACTTGTCATAGGCACTTTGCTGGATTCTTCTAAATAACTGTAAAATGCCTTTTGTGCTTTACCTCTTAGATGATTTTCTGCTAGTGGATTATCCAAATTCAAAACCAGATAGATGCATGTCTGCTCTCAAACTCTGCTCTCTTTGCAAAATTGGGTATTCCTCTATCTGAAGAAAAAACACGTCAGGCCCACTTAAGGCTATAGAATTTCTAGGCATCACCTCAAACAGCAACCTGATGCAAGTCTCCCTGCCTCTTGAAAAATTAAATCGCATCAGAGAGGTCATGAGAAAAGTGCAGGAGGCAGTAGCAATTTCAAAAAGAGAATTGCTTTCTTTGCTTAGGCATTTTAATTTTGCAATGCGTATTATTCCCCAGGGATGCTCCTTTATATCCAGGCTTCTCGACCTCTCCAAATCTGCAGAGAAACTCCATGATATGGTGAGCTTGGATGCAGGCTGCAGATCCGAGCTCCTGCTGGCACTTCTATGTATGCACGTGGAAGGGCAGGGAGGTTCCAGAACAGAGCCAAAATGTTTTCTTTGACTAAAGTGTTCCTGACTGAAATTGAGCATAGCATTAGTTCAGGCAGGCCACAAAGTCAAGCTCAGCTCACAATCCCAGCTGCTGATAGCAGCTGATCTTAAAGCCAGCCCACATCAGCTGATGGCTCAGCTTATTCCCTTCTATGCACCCATTGGCAAATTCCATACAGGGTGCCTTATTTAAGCTGCTTTAGCCTGCCTACCCTTGCTGCTTCCTCTGCAAGCTGCTTTGCAACCCGCCTCCACCCCAGCTCCTCCTTTTCATGCTATGTCTTACTTAATCAATGTCAGTTATGTTGTCATTGATGCCTGCTCTGTTCTGTACCCTAGGGGGGTCTTTGCTGCTGCTCTCCCTGCCTTAGGTTTTCCATGTATGCACATGGAAGGGCAGGGAGGTGTGCTTTCCCCGTGGGAGGTCCCAGATCAGAGCCATGCCGCCAAATATAATTACTTCAGATGAAAATAAAGTTTTCTTTGACTAAAGTGGTCCTGACTGAATTATTACCAGATGTACACACATCTGCTTCACTTTGGGTGTGATTGAAATTATTTTAAAAATATAATTTAGTCAGGTTCGTAGTTGAACATTCCAAAATTCCTCTTGTTCCATGCTGTGTTCAGGTTGTCCTGAAAATATCCAAACACCAAATTAATATTTAAATACACAGGATATCAGTTAGGCCAAGTTGTTGGTTCACCTTTAAATGCCCTTTGTAAAATCCATGAGATCTAACTAAAAATTTTACAAAGTGAATGTACATTAACCTTAGACCTTAAACTCTAATCTCCTTTAGTGGCATTATAGTTTCATTGTATATATTATTGTAGTGTTTGTATTTATTGCAGCATCAACATTACCAGGACTACTATCTGTAGCATCTACTAATGTCAAATCAAGATTTATAAGATTGTCCCAAAACCCACAGTCCACCACAGGAATTTTACTGATACACATATGTATCAGGGGTTGGAATGTTTGAGAATCTCACAATTCAATTCAATTCAAGATTCAATAAGTAGTAAAGAGCAATATTTTCAGTCTCTTGTTTCAATTGAAGTATGAAACATAACTGGCAGTTACTGGTCTTGATGAAGGTCAATGTCTGACAAACAAAAAAAGTGTCTGGGAATACACAGCATTTTTATTAGAGACTAATTATTAGATTATTTAGAAACATGTTACAGTCTTCTGTCTGAATGAGAATAATGATATCATTGACATATCATGCCATTTTCTGACCACCAGCACTGGCTAAATGTCTTTTGTAAAAACAGAATTTGGTCTATGGCTGTGTCCGAAAGCAGTCGTTCACTCATTCACTATATACAGTAATAAGCACTCAGTAGTTTACATTATAGTGAGCAGTAAATTGAGATTTTGGATACTTATCATCATTTTGCATCATCACTGACATCATCACTGGTGTAGTGCTGCACAGCTGTTGCACGTATTTTCACATCTATAACATATGATACATTGCACTGTGGGATTGTTAGCAGAAAGTAGTGTACATGGCCTGGGCGCCCTGGACACTACTTTTTTCATTCATTTTTGGGAATTCTTGAGGGCATAAGAAGCATACATTACACACTCCGAATTTGGACACTCAAATAGTAAATATGGAGTGATTTCAGACACAGCTTATGTGTTCTGGAGGAAAATAACAGTTATCTGCTGTGCTATTACTAACGTGTCTCCAGCAGTGGATCTTTCAGCTGCTATGCTAGTACTGGGGAAACCCATCGTTATCCACAACACAGTATGGGCTCAGGTCATCTGAAATGAAACACACAATGGATCAAGTTATTCTCTTTCTCCGTAAAGTGCTGCAGTGAGTGTTGAATGGCTGGCTTGTTTGCTAGTGCTGGAGTTGGCTTCTCCACTTCACTAACTCTCTGTGCGATCAAGGAATCAATCAACGAATCAAGGTCATTTATATGTCATTTTAAAACACAGGTTTGCACAATGAAATGTAAGATGTTGCCCTTCATGCTACACACACATAGAACATATATACAAACATATAAATTTAGAATAAAATAAAATAAAACAATATATACAGTTATTTACATACATACCTATTCACGTACCCAGAAAGTAATAATCCTGTAGTGCATTTTTTTAATTTGTATCTTGGGGAATGACAATAGCAGCAACAAGATAGTGGATAATATGGTTGGCATCTTAACATTAAAAAAATACACAAAAAAAAAAAAACATCTGGGAAACATTGTCCATCAATTGCAATTCTTATGTGAATTGATTATTTTTCCCCCACCCCTAACATGTACGTGAGACATACTATATAGGTTAAAGATTTCTTATTTTGTACAGGTTCACTCTTCTACAAAGAAGATACAGCCATTTTGATATATTTCTCCTCAGAAACATTTAAATTCTCCACAGTCAAATGCCTGCCATATAAAATATTCTAATCCCAAATGAGCCTGAGAATGGTTTTACCAAGCTTGCCAAGCCCCCAAGGATATCCTTCTCTGTCTGAATTGAGGCCTCAGGCATGTCTAAGAGAAGACTGTCAAAGATTAAGTATTGTGTAAATGCATAAATGTACTAAAGCTAGTGCATATACTCTAGTTAGAAAGGCAGAGCTTCTTTAGGTTAATGGCAGAAATCCAACTTATTTGCATGTCTCTGCCACTCTGTTATTTAGTGTGAACTCCGGTGTCCTCTACTAATCTTTATTAGCCTAACAGTCTCTGTAATAGCAACAGAGTGGAGATGGCCAGGTGGGACGGCAGCAGCTGCCTGTTTATACAGGACACAGCATAATGAGGCCCACACAGGCAACCACAGAAACTGTACACCTTGACAACAGCTTGGCGACAGATGTTGAGCAAGCTCTCTGAGGGTAGCCTCGGCCTGCAGGAGTGTGGGGATAAAAGGGTGTATGGATGATTGGGACTGAGGTAAGACAAGGCAAAAAAGCCAGACTGTCTTTCTTTGATGGCTGGTTGGGACAGGTGAAGGTGATGGAAAAGAGCTGGGATTGATGACTCCTTTAAAAGAATGTTTAAAGGGAGGTGAGGATGGAGACAGGGTGTACAAATTCTATCAAGTTAAAGTTCTTATAAGTCTTTTTAAAATGCTGGTTAAGATTAGTTGTGTACCCTAGGGCGGCTTTGGCTCAGGAGGTAGAGGGTTGGCATGTCGATCCACAGCTCCCCCTGACAGTCAAAGTGTCCTTGAGCAAGACACTGAACCCTGAGCTGCAAATTATAAAGCGCTTTTCCCGTTGGGGTAGAAAAGCGCTATATAAATGCTGACTATACGAGCCACTTAATCACATATCTATATTTGGTAAAATGTATGTTGTTATCACATGTCATATAAGATCTAATAATATTTAAGTTTATACAACAGTTTATGTATCTTTTGAATAGTGTTATATAGGTGGACTGTGCTAAGGTTATGTTTCTATTTGCTATTATTTTGGTTAAGAA
This sequence comes from Macquaria australasica, assembly GCA_005408345.1. Taxonomy (NCBI): domain Eukaryota; kingdom Metazoa; phylum Chordata; class Actinopteri; order Centrarchiformes; family Percichthyidae; genus Macquaria; species Macquaria australasica. The sequence goes on from SEMN01001036.1 coordinate 76,218, forward strand.
GTGCTAGAATACAGGTATAATTTTTCTATTTATGACAGGTGATAGTGCCACAAGCAAATCTTTTAGTACACATGGTAGAAAAAGGTTTAGGACAATGTGGTGCTAATAAGATGTAAAGAAGTCTGCAAAACTATGGATCAAAATAAGTAAAACGGCCACTACACAGTGCATTTACCATTTATCTGAAATACAAAAAATTCCCCACCAAAATGACAATAATAAGATCTGATAGAATTGGTTATAGTGCTTTCCATAATAATGGTACTATAACATACAAAAACACAATATAAACTGTAACCCCACTTAAAATCATTGTTTTCTTTAGAGATGGCTAATACGTTCAGATAGACAATGTTCACTACAAACTTAACTATAAAAAAACATATTTACATATTTTTAGGACTATACTAATTGTAAATGTAGATTAAAAGATTTATTTTACCCCAAAACCATGGTTGGCAGTACCTTTTATTAGCCCTGAGTAATGTCTGCAGGTATTCCTTTCAGTCTGCATACAGCTCCAAAAACCTAGCCTGAAAGACAAATCCCTGGGCAATAAAGTCAGCAAACGACTGGCTGCATGACTCGCTGCTGCCTGTTAAGTTTATTGCTTTGACCATCTGGTAATAACTGAAGGTGTCTTTTACCAACTTAGATATTCTCTCGTCTAGAATATGGTGAGCAAGCATAAGTGAACAATGTTCAGAGAGACTTTTAGTAAGAAAATTAACCTGAAACAATCCTAAAAGTGAGGGGGACAAAAGTAGGGGGTATGCCCACCACGCCCATAATAATAGTAATAGTAGTGCTTGATTTAATGATACTTAAGATGGTTTAAAGGTATAGTTCAGCATCGTGGAAAATAAGCTTATTCACTTTCTTGTCATTAATACCACTGGAGTTGGAGTCAGGATGTGATCCGCAAAAAGCGCCAGTATATTCCGTCAAAACTGCTTGTCAGACAGCTTCGGAAAACTTAGGAACTTAGAACTAGTGTCCAATCTTCTTATTGAACTATTGACAAGAAAGTGAATAAGCTTATCCTTGTTTTCCCCACTTTGCGTCTTTTCTTCTGAGCCAAAGCCAGAAGCTCCCTTGCTCTGCTTCCTCAGTCAGTTGTCTGAGAGCTACTTTATCCTTGGACCCAGTGATTCCACAAACCTTCAGGAAGTGTTGGATGGATTTTCCAGTGAAGCCTCAGCAGCCTACTTCCACAGGATTCCACCCTGCTTCTGTGCATGCAGCAGCCAGCTCCCTGTCCCCTCCTTTTTTACTAGGTAATATATTTCTTATATTTTATAGTTTTAGTTTTTAAAATGTTTTTAAAGTAATACTGATAAGACATTAGGACACTGAGAAACAGGAATGTAAAGATAACATATTTAGCACCAGCTGAGATCTGCCCGCCATCCTGCACTGAGCAAGTTGTTAGCATCTGAATAGCATCACTTGATCAACCTGCCATCATGGATGAGGGTTAGATAAGAAGCTCATTGGCTAAATTGCATCTCTTAATCTTCTCCCAGCCCTCACCCTTTCCTCCTCACTTTCCATTCGTTCTTTCATCTATCATTTCAGTTTGATCACTCAGTCATTATCATTTTCCCATAAGTGTGAGGTCTCAGTAGAGCATAGATAAAAATGACATTGTTGGTCAATTGTATTGTTCCCTCTCCATTGGCAGATATGGAGGACAATGGCTAATATTGAGCCTAAAAGCCTGCTGTTGAGTATGAATCATCTTCTAGTGCTTTTGGTGGTGATATATACTTCCCTGAGTGGCAGTTAGCTGGAAATAGCAATATTTGTCTTCGTCTTTGAGAGTATATGTGAGTGTTTTTGTGTGTATTTGAAGGCAGTGTGTATTTTCAGGGTGTGAGATTATGTGTGAGTGTATCTGCTGTCTTTCTTTAGATTATTGAGTGACAGCCTTTTTCAAGACAATAGTACGCCCACACAAGAGTAAGAGACAGAGAGAAGGAGAGACAGGCAAAGAGATAGTTGAAAAGAGGCACACAAAGATAGTTACCATTTTCAGCATATCTCAAGTGATTTTCTTTTGTATTAACCCCCATTTTCTTCCCATTTTACTTGATGCCAATTCCTACTGTATGCCACATTCCGTTACTGACCCTTTCGGTTGGCCTGCAGAGGTTGGAGACAATACTGTATGCCTCAGAGCATACCAGTAATACAATACCAACAGCCAATTGTTTTTACCTGGGGTTTTACCAGGAGAGCAAAAAATTAGCCTGATACTGCCATTTCCTTTCACATCATTCTTCCAGCCTGACATTGTTTCTTAATAGCCGATTTCCAATCCATAGTGAGTGACTTATCCATCCTACCAACGCAGGGGCGTTTACAGGATTTAAGGACATTGGGGGCTTAGACGTTCTCTGCCATTTCATCATTCCACATTTATTTCAGTGTTTCAAGGACAGCATCTTTGTAGAGTGTTGCTTGTGTCAAGTCCACATCCTTCTTCTGGTACTTATGGAGGCCCTCTGTAGTGGACAGCATGCTCCTGAACATCACAAGCATGTAAACATTGGACAATCTTGAGTTTTGACAGCAGCCCAACTGCTATGGATGTTGCACTCTCTTCTCAGGATGTTTCCCATGGAAACAAGCCTGAACTCCACCAACTGGACTGCATGAGTAGCAGCATGCAGCATTTCGGCTAACAGAGTACTCTAGCTACTCAAATGACTCAAACCATTTTTGCTGAAAGAACCTTCTCTGTAGTTGAAACCTAGTGAGAGGATAGTCTTTGAGTTTTGCTCTTTTTGGGCCTGTTTCTGAAGTCCCTAAATCTTTTTATTGGCATATCATCGGTTAGGAATATTTGGTGTTTGAGCAAACCTGTGTGTCCTACTTTGGTGGTACAGACATTCTTCTGGTAAGGGCGGTTGTATGGTCCAAGGTGCATTTGCCAGGAAGAGAGCAACATGGTTGCAAGGCTCCCCCTCTCCTGGTGTGCTGGATTGATTGGTTTGGAAAAGGTACCTCCCCATCTCCCCACTGAAAAACACAGTCCAATCCCAGTGCTACTGAGAATGCTAGTGCTTGAGGAGACAGCACAACCATAGGTATTGAGCATGCCTTTCAATGCAGGCATATGCCCACATCAGTCTAACCAAGAGGGTGCTCCGGTTTCCCATTTGCCAGGTATAAGGGGATACCTGTCCACGGGTTAGTTTGGCTTCCAATGCTTTGATACTGTTCCATAGTTGCTCATTAGCTAATGTGTATGACGAACCAGTGTCCAAGATGGCAGTTCCTTTCCAGGAACTGATAGTGATAGGCCCCTTCAACTGCTGCGGTAGTGGACTGCCAAAGGTGGCATTGTGCCAATAAACAGGTGTGAAGGATTAGGGAAGGGAAGTGATGCCGTTGACTGATTCTCTGTTGGACCAAGAGTACTTGCAGAAGGTTGACTTGTCTACGCATTCCATGACTGTTGTGGTTGGCCTTGTGCTGTGGTGGGAGGTTTGTGTTTTTTTGTGCTGGTTAAAATTTGGACATGCGGAGGATGGCTACCTTTACACCTCCAGCAAAATACTTTAGGAGAAGTGCTGATTTGTGCTGAGCTCAAGGGGTGTGATGGCTGAGAGTGTTAGATTTGATTCTCCTTTGTCTTTTTGTTTGCTCAGTTGTTTTTTCCTCTGGTCATATTGTGTTTGGCTCAGTTTGTCCTTCTCCAGCTGTTGTCCCAACTTGACCAGTCCCTCCACTGTGTTCACCCTACTTCACAGTTGGCTGGCCATACAATGATTGATGTTCCTGAGGATGAGTTTTATGACAACTTGTTCTGTAATTCCTGGTTTCCAGTGGCAGCACAAAGAATGGTACATGTAAGCAAAGTCCCTGATACACTCATCCTCATCTTGAACTTGTGTTTGCACTTTTTCTGCCAGTTCATCTTCACGATCTTCCGACAGGAAAGCAGAAAGGAAATTGGACTGGAAGTCTGTCCAGGAATCTATACTTACACGAGTGACGCCCCATCAAACCCTTGCTGTACCATACAGCACGTTCCTGAGGGTTACCATAAACTCCTCATCAGACAGTTGATTAAGAGAAATATTTGCACTTCAATAGCGGGTCTGGGCTGTCCTCCATCCAGTCAAAGATAGGGAACTGTAGCTTAAGCTGACATGTTTGTAAACTCAACCCCTGTAGGGGGGTATGGGGGCATCCTCTCCCATGAGATTTTTTTTGTGATTTTAACATGTAAAAAGCATTCTGGTACACTCAGAGAAGAAAATAAAGGTAAAAGACAACATTTACTTAAGGCAAAAAAACACATTTATTGAAACCAGCACTGTTTCCGAATTGAGTTTATTTCTTCGTTGCTAAAGTAACGTTAACTTGCCAAATCAAGTTGAAGTGTATCGTCATACATTTTTCCTAACATTAACAGCTGGGCCACACAGCCAACCTGAACAGTTTGACGGCTACCTCACTGAACTGCTGCGTCTCGCAGGTGTGTGGAGTCCACACAGGGAGCAATCCTGCTGCCAGCTCTATTTTTCTACATTGAGTTTGCCTTTGATAATGGCCATCAATAATAGAATGTTTCATTTCATTATACATTTCATTTATATTTAGTTTAGACAGCAAAAGGTTATGAGGCTTGTGCTCAATTGTAACTGGGGAGTTAAAAAAAAGTTTTTTTTCCCGATTTTTTTCACGTTTGACATATTCTACAGATATCTATAGTCAATATGACTATCAACACATCATTTTCACGGTGTATTTTTGCTGAGAACTGCATGCATTGCGCGGAAAAAATAGGCAAGACTCCGAATCTCTAGATGAGCCATACTGAAGATGGCTGTGTGGCTGCTCTAACCTGTTAACATGGACGTCTCACCAAAGATGTTTTATTGAGAAGAAGATTGCGACGTGACAACAGCTTTTTGAAACATCTCTGTTCTCAGTCCAGTCTATGGGAAATTACACGATTCCCATGAATGACATATTTTGATTCAAAATGGCGAATTTCGTAGAAAAGCGACTAGTTTGCAGGTATGTGTATGTTCACTAACAGGATAGGTTTGAACTGAGGCATTGGACAGTGCAGACTTTGATTTTTCATATCACTGGACATATCACTGACCATGCCCTCAAGATGTTGGGAGCATTTCCAGACCTCAGTGTGTAGGTGATTGAAACTCTGAGCCATGGAATTTAGACCTCTTTCATCTCTTTAAGTAGTTCTGTATGGTGGTGTTTCAAACGCCAGTTTAAGGTAGCTGTTATTTGATCACAAATGTAGTTAAATTGCTCATCTATTGTTTTCTTTAACTGCTGCACTTGTTCATCATAATGTGTGGTGATGTCTTTTGAAAATCCACCTTATGCACCTCCTCCTTGTGGTTGCTCTGTTCCATTGCAAGTGACTGGAATTTTTCTTGTATTTTTACATGCAAAGATTCCTCTTTTTTTTTTCCAATTTAAGTTGGTGTTTTTCAGGTTATCTGGGTTATTTTGTCATTGGGCGCAAATAAACCAGTCAAAAGTTTAAACGTTCTATATACGATATTCGTTGCCACTAGATGTCGCACTAGCACCAGCATCTCAGACCAAAACAAACTGGCATGTTGGCCACACTTCCACCTAACCAGAAACAGCTGTTATATCGCACATGTCAAACCACCAAACCCCATTGTCAAAATTACCAATTTTACCTCGGAGATCATAAAACAAACTTCAAACTCGACAGAAACAAAATAAAACTCACCAAAACCACCAATAAAAAGTCTATAAAAAAGTAGTATAGCGAAACATTTGCACATATCGGGGGCTTTGCAGAGAGTTGTGTGGGGGGGAATGGGCAGAGTGGAGTAACAGAGCTGCTGCTCACCGACAGACAGCTGCTGAGCGCTGGGGAGCCCTGGAGGAGAGATCCAGGGGAAGAACCAGAGCTTCTGGAGGAATAAACACCTGGAGTAACACCAGATTCTGCTCTGATCTGGAGCCGTTTACCGACAGGAGGAGAGCTCAGAGTTTATTTTAAAACTTTTGGGATTAAAAAGTGAATTTATCTTCACCCTCACTTCTCAACCTGTCTGTAGCAGCGAGCCACGGAGGTGCCGACCTCTCTCGGTACAGTCTCTCTTCGTCCATGTTGACTGCTGACTGGAGGGGAAATGTACTTTGCTTCATGAACGCACAGGGAGGAGAGGGAGAAAAGAAGATTGACTGGAGGGAAATAATAGAAAGAACCAGAGTCTCTGGTGGTGAGTTCAGTCAACTCGGAATGAATGAATGCCTTCAGCTGAACGTTTTGAACTGCAGTCTGTCATCTCACTTTTACCATGCTGCGTGGGCGTCACTCTCTCAGTCTCTATAAATACAGATGGACTAACATGCACTAACATGCACAAACATGCATGTGCTGCCGTCCTGGGTTCACAGAGCAGCTCGGAGAACAACACACACAGAGGGAGTGTGACGTCATTCTCTGATCAGGACGCCATTACTCCACTATATCTTTACATAGCAAATACAGTTGTTTGGTGCTATATTAATGTTCAATATCTCATATATTGCACCTTTAAGTCAAAATCAAACCCCACAAAGGATACATGCATTCAGAACATAACCCCTGGTTATTTCTTTTACAACACAAATAAATAAACACAAATTTATCATTAATTGCAGCAGTAAAATTAAAAACTCAATTTAAACAAACTCAACCACACCATCAGTTCAATTTCCAAAGATTATATTGGAACAAAAGAGACAAAAAAAAGTTCTTTATAGTTCAGTCCAGTTTCAACTCACGGTACCATGGTGAGTGATTATTAAGCTGCTGTTTAGCTGTCCATTCCTCGATGGATTCCTTGGAATTCGCCAGCGTCAGGCGTCATACTGACTTGTGCGGCTCATCATAAAGGGCCGTAAGGGGCCAGACTTCCTGAAAGCGGGTAAATCACAGCCAGGACTGGTGGGGTGAGTAAAAAAAAAAAATTCTTATTATTTAACATAATTTGGGTTATCGCCACACATTTTAGCTAAAATTGGCTCTTTGCTCATTGACTCTCTCTGAATAGCTGAACCAGTTTCCACAGCTGATTCTGACTCAGTCTGTTGGTCATCTTTGCTACTCTCTGCAAAACCATGAAATCAACTCAAATGAAGCTCATAATAAGATATCCTACCTAATGCAACATATAGGGCTAGCCTGAATATAAGGCCTAGCCTATACCGTTTTAGTTTGTTTTGGAGCCACACCATAACATAAAGTAAGGTTGAGAAAATAGTTAGGAAACCATTTTTTTATGGAATTTTGATTTATTTATGAAAAACCCTGCTAAAGGAAAATACTGCTATGGGATCAGACAAGTATGGCCTGCTAGTTAACAACGGCATCTTCAATCATGATGAAGAGAAAATGTACTTCATATTATAAATCAACAGGCAATTTCAACCATTATTGAAAAGTTACTACATAGGCTAATTTCTTACCCTTCCTTCTTGTTTGGAAAAATCCCTGAGTTTTTCCACCAAGACCTGAGAAGTTGCAGTACTGGTTACGAGAAACTGTTGTGTCTCGCCGGATTTGTTAAATGTATTTCATGTCATGCCTTAGTTCTAGTTTTATGTTAAGTTAAAATCACTCACGTCTAGTCTCGTCCTGCACTTCCTGTTTTATTTTGTATTCACCTTTCCCTCTCGTTTCAGACTCTGACTTCCTCCCTTTGTGTGATTTTCCCGCCGTTGTGATTGTCTACCCTGCCCCTGATTGGTCTCACCTGTTTTCCCCTACCTCATGTATAAATAGTCCTTGTCTCCCTTTGTCCTGTGCCAGTTCGTCTTGTTCCGTCTGTAAAAAGAATTGAGTCAAGCGTACCAGCGAGTTTCCATGCACCAGGTTTTGCTTCAGTCCATGTTATTATTTGATCCTCCTTGTGAGCATTTTGTTTTGTACTTTTGTATATCCTCCTTGTGAGCGTTTTGTTTTGTACTTTTGTATATCCTCCTTGTGAGCGTTTTGTTTTGTACTTTGTATATCCTCCTTGTGAGCATTTTGTTTTGTACTTTGTATATCCTCCTTGTGAGCGTTTTGTTTTGTACTTTGTATATCCTCCTTGTGAGCGTTTTGTTTTGTACTTTTTGTAAATCCTCCTCGTGAGCGTTTTTTGTTGTTTTCTGCTTCAGTAAAAGAATTTTGATATACCATACACGGTCTGAAGAGTCGTGCACTTGAGTCCACCAGTTTTGTGTCGGAGTTCGTGACAGAAACGGGTAGTCTTTTTCACGATGATCCACTTAACAGTTGAGTTTTCTGTAAACTGACCTACAACTACCCGTACATCTGTGTCTATATCATCCACACTTGCTAATTTTCATGGATGTAACTAGGTAGCTAAGTAGCCATTCTAACCCTCCTTACAATGCTCTGATTGGCTTCTTCAGCTGGGGGAAAAACTATGCTCTTTTTCTAGGATTACCCCCTCGTCAATCACACACCCATACCAACTAGCAGGAGCCGCCAGTGGCTTCTCACTTGTGAACACAGCACAGTTTTTGATTATAAGCCATTTGGTTAGCTATATCGTGCAAATACCTTTGCAAGGTCAAAAATATTGACAAATTGTCATTACTTTTAGCTTCCTCAACACCACCCATCGCCATATTTCCATTTTAAATGTGTATTCTGCAGTCACTCATTGTCCATACCTACATAAATGTATCTTAAAATTCTCCTTAATAACCCAAAGATTGAACAGAGGTAGCTTTAGAGGTGGAGGTTGAATATTTTACTCAGTGTAAACATAATTGTAGCTTCAATAAAGAGTTGGAACAGGAGACACATAAAACTGTCAAAAAGGGTGGCTTCTTAAGGGGAAATGAAATGGGAAAAGTGTATGTTTAAATTGTATGTGGAGACTAATATGTTATGAAAGCTATTATGTCATTATTTATTCAACAAAATTGTTTCTATTGCTATGTATTTTTAACAAAATCAGCTCCAAGCAAAAAAAGAAAGAAAAAACAGACTGTTTTGTGAGAGGTAGGGAGATTGTATCTAATTGCATCGACTCTAACTTGCTAATTTGATACGTCATAATTCACAGAAACTATATTTGGATGGAAGCAATTTGTGATAGAGAGAATAGGAGTGTGATAGTGCATGGATGAATGTGTCTGTGTGCATGTGTGTGTGAGTGTGACTGAGTGAAAGCTGTATTTAGCAGCACAAACCACAGGAAGCTGGCTGTCATCATACCAGGCAGGAACAGCGAGACGAGGGATGAAAGAGAGAGTGAGAAAGTGTGGAGGCGGGAGGGAGAAAGCAGACGACAAGGAGTCAAAGAAGCTGAACTCACAGCACAATGGTGAAAAAGAGAGGAATAGAGAGAGAGAGAGGTAGTGGCAGGGCAGTGGATGATGATAGTAGGCGGAAACACTCATGCAGCCCTTTGTCAGAGCTTGGCCGTTGTTTTCTCTGTTGCATATAAATAGCTGTTTATATTTGTTTCATAGATTCTGCTTGCCTCTTGTTTAGCTGCAGGTTATGTGGGTAGTTCTGGCCTTAGCTCTGAAGAGAGTGGATGTGTGTGTGTGTGTGTGTGTGTGTGTGTGTGTGTGTGTATGTGCGTGTGTTTTTGATGGTCCTCAGCCTTCTTTGTTATGCTGTCACTCATGATTTCCCGCCCCTCTCAGTTGATGCCACGCCCCCCACGTCTGGTCAAGGCCAAAAGTCTGAAACTGAAAAAATACGATCTGAAACCGAAAAAATAAGATTTGAAACTGTAAAAAAAAAAAGACCTCAAATATCAAAATATATATAAAAGTGAAAAATGAAAATAAATTATTTATTGAAAAGAATTCCAGAATTGAATCAAAATTATATTTAAACTGAAAAAACTTCTTCTACACTTATTTTATTTTGAATACATTGTTGTATTTTTCAAAGTTCAAGATCAAAATTTAACTTTCAGTTTCAGATTTTAGGTTTTCAATTACAATTTTTTTTCAAATGATCAAAACTATTGACCAAGATTTAGCCCCATTTAGGACTTGGATTAAGATGAGGTTTACTATTAACCCAGGTAGCCAAAATGGCTTGGCCTAAATCCAGCATTGCTTGCTTGCCAGATCCATACCAGACCCATGTCAGACTTGTGATTAAAGGGGTACTTCAGAAATACAGTATTGAACTTCCATAAAGTTGGGGGACATGTGAGACAAAAACCCTGCACCCTACACTTCCCATAATGCAACACAATAGCATCTTTTTTTTAGAATCAATTGAGTTGCAAAGAGGGGAGGACCTGCTGGTTTCCAATGTTCTCTCAGTTAATGTCATGATCCTATAGGTTTATTTTATGGCCACCATTAATTATGTGACCTTCGACATTTGAAGAAATTCTGCTAAATGTTTTTTCAGTCTGTTTTGCAAGGCGGATGGCTCTAAATACTATAATACCCATGAGCCCTGGCCACCTCTGAGCCAGTCAGAGGCGTAAATTAGAGGAGAAAGGAATTCAAAATACTAAGGTGTTGCAGGGGAATTGACATGCAACAAAAATCTTTGGCTGGAATCAAACTGGACGTTGCGGGTTGTGTGGTATGCGCCTTTATCATTCGACTATCAGGACGCCCCAAGTTAATGCAGTTATGGGAAAAAATAAACTAGAAAAATAGGAAAGTGGATTCATTTAAGCTGCACAATTCTGCCTACTGTTAATGGCGCCCATAACATATTATTAAGCTCTATGATTGTTTTTTACCGAAATGCCCCTTGATGTAGTTAACTTCTCACCTTGAGTTTTTAGATATTTCAATATTAGAACCAGATATTTTCTAACACAGTTGTTAATCCTTTGTTCTGATGATAAAACCAGAAGAGTTTCATGTCCATTCAAGATGTGGAACATGTCTTTGTCAAAAATGTATAGGAATTTCAATGCTGGAACTGGAGTCTCCTGAAAGAGCACACTTCGCAACTCTATTGGTAAACTCCCAAAAACTTCCCACACCTTTCAAAATCCACACTTCAGTTTCAACCCTGATGACATCATCAGGCTATATAGTACACTCCATGACAAGTTAACTGATCTCAATGCGTAAACTTTAATAATCAGAATCAGCCTAAGTACAGTTATCCTATTCTGGGTGCTGAAACTGGCCCAGGTGGTGCTAACTGCCAATGATTTTCAATCCAAATTGATCCAAGTCTGCACTCCCAAATCCTAGGCAAATCTAGCAGCCATATATGGGCCAGAGCTGGCTCACATTTGGTCCTCTGGTGCCAGAGCACAGCTGAGTGTGCTGGAACTCAGCCACAATCAATCTGGCCCGGGTGGCTGGCAAGGTTCAGGGGTTCAAGGCAAATATGTACCTGGGGAAACAAAAACCTATTAGAAAAGCAGCATTTAATGATGCTTTCATTTAAATAATTATTCCATCTTTCTAAGAATAGTTGGATACTATATTATCCTGTATATTATAATTTATATCATTGTGAACAGATTCTTAAAGTGAGTTTAGGTGACTTATTAACATTCTTTAGGTTGAGGTTATGTATAAGGAGTGAATGTAATATAATTTAATTATAATGTAAGATGTGAAGAGACAGCCTATAAACTTTCTATATTTCTGGCTCCATCTTTCTTGTTTTGCATAACTTGGGAATTAATCACTAGTGTTTTAACAAGCAGGATTTGTCAGCATAGGCGAGACTGTTAAGGTTTTAGTCACTTCGGAAAGGGAGAGAGAGTAAGAGGCATATAGGCAGAGAGAGAGAGAGATATCTCATTGTCAAGAGTGCTGTTGTTATAGTTAAGTAGTATACTTGATGTTGCATAAAAAAAGTAGCACTTTAGAGCTGAAGGCCTTTTATTTTCACTCAATTTTCTTTTGCCTATCGCTCCATCAGCAGTAATGAGAAGCACAGATCTATGTGCAATCTGTCACTAATCAGGAGGATGAGAGACAAAGATAGAGGGAGAGAGACGGGGGAAGGGGAAAGAGAAAAACAACCATGCTTTTACATTGTGTAACCAATTTCTAGAAATCCACTGGCATGTTGCCTCTTACACCGTCTTTTTTGCTTTTGATTGGTGTTTTGCACAAACTTAAATGTGTTGCTGACAAATTGGTGCTGTCAATTATAAGCTTGGCTTGGGATTCAGCTTACAGTAACATTAAAAATAGTTGCTCAAATAGGCCCACTTCATTTTGAAGGAATGTTTGCTCAAAGATGTTTATTTTGTCAGAATGTAGTAGCTAGAGGTGTTCAGTACATGAACAGACAAGTCTTTAACACTGAATTCTCAAGCTGAACCTGAATTTATTGACTCACCATTGTATTAGGGAGGGGAGGCAACAACAACAACTATAATTAGCAAAGCAAGTTTATTGAAAATGTAACCCCCTACACCTGTCACTTTAAAGATAGTGCAGAATATCTAAATAGGAGACAGGGATTTGACCTCTAATCTAGATTTGATGAGGAGATTGGCTGTAATTTACTGCTAAAGTAGACATGAAACATCCACCCCAAATAACACACACAGCAGGCTGGCCGTGTATGTGGGAAGTGTATTGTAAACAATTAAACACTCTAAGGTCACAGCATCTCACATTTTTGAAGAGTCCATACAAAAGCACGTTGAAACCAGTGAAAATAATGCATAAATGTATTTTAACTTACCAGACCACCCGTCAACAAGTCCAGCAAGTAAGCAATGAAGTTGGTACGTACGACAGTCCTAACTATATCAAAATTACACCAAGTGGATTTACAAAAGATTTCCATACATTAAATGTTTCTTAATTAAATGTTTTTTAACTCTGTTGACCCATAACTGGCCAAATAGGTAATTGCTTAACCACCAAAAAAAGCCTCCGAATACTTTCAAAGTTCAAATAAATAGAGACCAGAAAATAATTTCTTTAAAAAAAAAAAAGTTAATAAAATGAGTGCACTCGAAAGTCCTACCACCCTCTTTTACAATGTTCAAACAAGATGGTACCTGTGATGCTGGGTCAGTGGAGATGGAAATATTTCTGAAGGTGAGACGGCAACTTGGATGGAGGTGAGGATAATTGATGGCAGATGAGACTATAGGCAGACTCCAACCGAAGAGTTCTATAAAAAAAACAGCCTACACACATACACAGGACAGTTACTCATCCATCAAGTCCATCATAAATGTCCATTGAAATCTACTTTTAATATAGTTCCCACTCTACAGTGTCTTCTTTTCTTCTTCATTAACTCATTAACAACTATAGACATAATAATGCAACTTAAAGTATACAAACATCTCAATTATTAAAAAATAAAATAAATAAATACAGCCTTAGGCTTAGCCCACAGCATACAGTGCATGTTAGATACACCTATTTATTTTACAGTTCAAAAACACAGCCAAATGGTCATCAACCATACCACACAGCACATTACCCAATTAGTGACTGCACACGACTCATATCTGTCCACAGATACAATTACGATGCAATTCGTAATAAACCTCATAAAACGACTTTGTTTTGCACTAAACTTAATAAAAGTGATTGGGTGAATGACCCACTTTGTAAAGCACTATATAAATGTAGCAATTTACAGGGACAGACAGGGGACACAGTTAATCAGTCTACATGTTTCCACCATATTGGTGAGCTTTCTAAGTGGTGTGAAGACAGTTATCTTTTTATTAATGAAAGTAAGGCTACTGTTGAAGCAGTAGAGGAGTTTAAATATTTAGGAACATTTTTTGATTGCACTTTAAGTTTTATAGCCAATGACTGGTAGTTTTTTCTGTAATTACTGTCCATGTTCATCTTGAAGTTTCTAGCACATCTAGCCCGGAAGTACATGCTGTGCGCAAGGCTTTTTTCATCCCCCTTAAAAGTGAAGGAAAAATGTCTGGTGTAAATGGGGTCTGTTACAACACATTCTATGGGAAACTTAGAGAAATTGTTTCATTCATAGGTTAAAAGCATCTAAATGGGGTGGGGCTGGTTAAAAAAAAACTATTTGAATTAAATTATTAATAGTTAATAACATTATCATGAATTTCCAAGAAGGGAGTGTGATATTAATTAAAAGCATCAGCCCGTAACTGATTAACAACACAAACAAATTGGCTCAGAGGAGTCTCACATCTTCCCTGGCATTTTACATAGACTAGGCAAACAGAGGAATTGGACTTTTGGACTTGTGCTAGTGTATGTAAAAGGGATAGTGTGTGTGTGTGTGTGTGTGTGTGTGTGTGTGTGTGTGTTCATATGTCGGGTGAGCGGCAGAAAGAATGTGTGTGTGTGTTTCTTTGTTCTGCCTTCGTATGTTCTGCCTGTGCACGAGCAGGAACACGTGTTAGGCCAGAAACAAAGTAGGATAAATTACTTAACTAATAGGCTGGATTTCCTCTCCATGTGTGTGGAAGCCAATTTGAAATGTGTATGTGATCAGTGTAGGATAATGGGGCATGCAAGACATAGTAGTTACGGACGTAACAAGTTCTATGAGTGCGTGTGTAAATCATAACTGACATCAACTTAGCGATGAAACAAATCACAACAATACAGCTCAGTGAAGAAACAAAATCAATACATGTAACGTTATAGTACATTGATTAAGTTCAACAGTCCTGTGCTTAGCCATGTACCGTTACTATGCTAACTAGATGTGCCCAGTTAGTTACCAGTTTGTGAGGAGAGGAATTCCTTGGTGTGCTGCTGTGTTAGTTGGCGATTCCATCGGTTGTGGATTTGAGCCAGGCTGGGAAAAGTTGCGGTTCCGATGTTGAATACAGTCCTTGCTGTGCAGTGTTCTGATGGTGCAGGTCGGAGGAAACCGGTCGCTCTGGAATGTCAGGTTACAGTTACAGGCTTATGTTTCAAAATAAAAGTTCAGTTTACGTCACAAAATGAACAAATTTATCTGTGAAGTTCCCATTGTCTCTACATATTTATTTATTTTTTTCCTTATTGCTTTGGCTATTCCTTGAAGGGCAAAGCTGTCAATCCTGGCTTTGGGCGGCCCTTCCTGCCCAGGCTGAGTAGTTAATAGGCTATATGCACTGCAGCAAGTACAGTATGTAGTGCAACGGATTTGTGAATTTTCACAGATTGTGCTTAGGGATTCCCATCCTGTGCAGCTACAACACAGCAGTACACAGCTACCTGCCAGTGTACCTGTCTGGCAGGTACACCTTTGTGCAACCATGTGGCAGCACTTTTGTACCAGACTGCACATTATTTCCAACAGAAGATCACCTCTGTTCCACCGATACACAGCTGCACAGAGACTGAACAGAAGTGGCATAGACCAAGAACCATGGTAAGTAACTTTTTTAACATAGTATCATAATTTTATTCATGGTTATTTGTTTATGTTTATTGAAAAAAATGTTTGTTTGTTTAAATGCAGAGTGTTAAAGCAGGTCTGGCAAACGACATGGTGATTCTTTCAGCCAGAGGGAAAGAAGACTTGTAGAAGGCATCAGGTTGTTATTATTATTATTATTATTATTATTTAAAAAAAGTAATCATATCAGTAAGATATTAGATAAAGTAATCATCTGCTACATTATAGGATACATTTTATGAGCATGAGCTTTTATTGTTAGCATTTATACTGTCAGTCAGTCAAGCAAGAAAGTCCAGACCCGATCTCTTCGGGCTTTCGACACAAATAAGTTCTTTCTACTACTCCATAAATACAAATAAGGTCTTTCTTTATTTACAGGTGTTTCAATTGAATTTATACTTTAGCTTACCTCATGCAAACAATAAGCTCATTCTTTTCTTTTTTTAATTAATCTTTTTCATAGAAGCAACTTGTATAAGGGAGTCAGTTCACCTCTGCCTGAATGTTCCACACTCAGGGTAGATGAAGTCTACCATGACCTTCCCAGTGATGTGGCTCCATTGATAACAACTATGGCTACAGCCAATAATGTACCTCTGGTTGTCTCTGTTTGGAAAAGTACAACAAGGAAGTGAGTTATACTGTCACATGCCAACAAAGAGAGTGCCCGAAAACCTGTCCACACACAGATGCCCCTTCTCCCCCACAGCTGCCACTTCGTGATTAAAGGCTGGGACCAGCTACCTGTTCTTTTGTCGGCACTGAACATCAGAAGCTCCACATGATGTCCCTGGAAACATCCTCAGAGACAGTACACAAAATTGAAAACAATACAATAGAGCAGAGTTCCTGCGTTGAGTGGCACCAACTAAGGCGTTCCCATGTCACCTCCTCCAAATTCAGAGAGGCCTAGGCTTCTGAGACCTAGCCAGAGACTGCAGACATGGAACCTGCAGCAGTAGAGGAGTACTGCAGAGAAAGGGAGGGTAACCACTATCCATGTGGGTTCTTTATCCACCTGACACACCATGGATGGGGTCATCACCTCATGGGATTGTGTACGATCCAAAGGGGCAGCCAGTGTTTGGCCTTGTTGTAATGAAATGCCCAAATGTAACAACCCATGTGGACTGCTCTATTGAGATCAGTGAGGGCACACATACACTAAGGAAATCCCTTCCTTACTTTTGGCAGATCCAGGGCCAGATGTTGATTTCTGGCATTGACTGGTGTGACTTTATTGTCTCTATACAGGAAGACATGTTTATTCAGAGGATTCACAGAGACAAGGAAATCACAGAAACAATGAAAGAAAAAAAATGACTATTTATGTGCTTCTACGATAGGACTGCCCTGCAAACAGAAGAGAGAGAGAAGACTGTCACGCTAATGTTGCCTTACTCAGCTCTGTCCATGTGTTGATATGACCTGTTAGCCCATCACCTTGAATTCATCTACTGTGTTGTCCAAAAAAAAAAAACATTTTAAAAAAACGTGCCAGTGCATTGATGGTCACTGTTGTTCATCTGTGAAAAAAAAAATATTGTGCTGCTTTCTGTACACTTGGAAAATGTTTAACTTTTAAGCTGTAATTGTATCAAAAATTGTTACTGTTGTTGTTCCTCTGAATTTTCCTGTGTTCATATAAACATACAGTCACTACATGAATCCTGTTAAGCTCCTAATAGCTAAGAACGGTGCTATATCATCCAAAGTGAAATTGGAAGTTGATCGCCTACCAGCAGTGTACGCATCTGTATCGAATGTTGACTAGACACATTTATTTTGGTTTGAGGTAAATGGAATCTGGACTTAAGGTGTTATGATCAGTTAAAAGTTTATGAAATAGTCTGATCATAAAGCACTGTTGAATCCTTTCTTGTGTGCGAGCTGTCAACACTGAAATGTGCATGCAAATGGTGATCAGAGCTTCTCCATTAAATAAAAGGTGTGTGTAGGAGGGGCACAGGCTAGACAAATGTATACTGATCAGTGAAATGTTAAATTATTTTATAGTGGTATACCTTTAAACAAATTATTGTTGTTGTTGTTATTATTATTGTTTTCAGGTATAAATATAATTATACTAATGTCGTATACTTACAGTGTAGTAAAGATAAATGATGAGTATTGGAGTGTTTGTATCTCATATAAACTATGGTAATTGTTATAGAAAGGTAGCTAAGCAGAACTGAGAGGTGGGTGACCAAAAAAACTCAGTACTAGTTAAGTTGAACAAAGTAAATGTATTGCAATAAACCAATATTCAACAATGTAAGTATATACTGATAATTGCTATTTACAAGATTTACATTTTGTCCTCAAGACAATATACTGTACATCCTCTGCTAGACTTTTTTGAGGGTGGACGTGGTGGGAGACTAACACCTCTTCCATCTTCAAAAAAAGCCCAGCAGAGGATGTCGCTTTGGATAAAAGCATTTGCCAATTGACTAAATGTAAATGCAATGTACAAGTGCTACTCTGGCTTCTTTTCATAGGCCCGCTTTCATAGTTTGTCAGGAGACATGCAATGGTGCAGCTGACTGATGTTCCCAAAAAGCCAGAGTGGAATCTCAAAGAACTTGTGTTTCTTCACTCGGCATATGAGTGCTCCACATGCACCCTGTGGTGTGCAATGGCCTGGGTCTCCCTGACCTCACTGGCAGATCACAGATCTGCCAGAGATAAATGCCGGCCTATGGAACTTACACGGCACAAAGTCATCAACAAGAAAACCTTGGTCGAACATGATTGCCATCCCAGGTATCAAAAGGGAGGGAATTCCAGACTCTGGAGTGGAGAGATGAATGTGACAGCCCCATGAGGAGCTTGTGGGCAGTGGGACTTGTATGCAGAGAACACTTCACTTTGGAGAAGAGGTGATGATGGGCACTGGCACCTCAGCTCCGTGCAGTCCAGGATGACTGTAGTGTCTGCTTAGTCCTTGAACTCTGCTGGCAAATGTTCCCTTATTTTCTCATTTGGTATCCAAATCCTCACTGACCCTAGCACAGTGTATAGAAAGTTGCTCCATGTTGTAATAATCCGAGGTCACGCTGTTTTGAACCCAGTGCAAGATAGTTCAAAAACATGAACATCTCATCTATGGGCTGCAGGGATTGAGTCTGTTCAAAACAAATTAAAAGTTACATTATGTTTCTCTCCACTTATTTTAATTCCTATCAGCCCTGATCTTTGTCAAGTTGTATTGTATGGGCCATGGAAATTATTATTATTATTATTATAAAGAGTACATACTGCAGTGGAACAGTTGTTAACCTAAAGAAATACAATTCAGATGTTACCATTTAAAATTTGTATCAGTGTCTACTATGAACTTACTTGGCAGTACAACAAATATATGATTACATTAGCTTTCATCACAAACAGAGATACAATACTGTATCTGTATGTAAGCCTAATGCATTTTAGTGCATCTACCTCTAATCTGAGCCTGCTGGACAGTTTACCTTGTGAAAAAGTGAATGTCTCTGTCTGAGCCAGCAAAACGATGAATGCCGAACCGCTGCTTCATAGTAAGCTTCTCACTGTAACTGTACTGTACTACTGTATGTTCCCTTTCCTCCTGCTCTCTCTCTCTCTCTCCCTCTCTCTCTCTCTGTATTTATTCCTCTACATTTCCATTTTCTTATTCTTTTACAGATTTATTCTTTTTTATGGCACTCCTATGCCTCCATAAAATACAGTACACAAATGTTTGCAATGGCTTGATAATTCACTCTAAATGAATGAATGAAGTCCCAAACTCCACATGTATGTATTTCTGTCTCTTGCTAGGTGTAGAAATCTAGGTCACATTTTCATTGTGTATGAAAATCAGTCCTGCAAAATCTGAGCCTGTAATTATAATTTACAGGCCCATTGCACTGAGAACAAAATTGATTGACTGTAATCTTACTCCCGATATAATCTCCTGTACTGAGAAAGAGAATGACAGAGTGACAGAAAGTGAGAGAGAGTTAGTGTTAATCCAAACCCAGGCACCAACCCCTCAGCTTCCATCATAAACCAGCAATATAAACTTAACTGTATGCCAACGCTTAATCCAATCCATATGGCATCAGATTTATCTGCAGGTAAATCAGTGTCTGGGATAAGTATCTGCTGGCAAGATTAATAGAGTGCAGAGGAAAGTAAAAAAGGGATGAGGAAATGTTTTAGGGCCACACTCCAGAGACCCAGAGCAGTGATCTGTGTGTAAATGTGTGTGTGAGGATGAGAGAGATGCTCTGGAAATATTTTAAAGCCACACTTAGAACCCTCAGTATATTCTGCTCCCAAATGACGCTGTTACACTTCAAATTAAATGAGAGCTGGGTGAGGTGTGTGTGTGTGATAAAATCCCCTGAATATATTGCCTGTGATACAGCATATTTTGCCCCGGTGTGTGACAAGTTGCAATGGTTGCTTTATAAAATTTAAAGCCTAATACTCTTTTGGCTTAATTGTTTGGATGCATATGGGTGGCAATCAGTGGTTTGGTAGATCAATAAAACAGTTAGCGACACATAAGGGCACAAGGATAGTGGGCTGCCTGGGAGTGTGTGTGTGTATGTGTATGTGTTAGAGAGAGCGAAACAGAGACTGTTTGGTCTCAGAGGGCTATGCCACTGCGGCAATGTCACAGTTATGGATAGCCAAGCCCAGAACTTTTCTTTCTTTCTCTCTCTCTCTCTGTCTGTGTGTGTGTGTGTGTATGTGTTTGGAGGCAGACTCCCCAGATAGACTGTAATTACCAGGATGGTAAATCACATGATATCCAGGACACACAAACAGATTTGGACCAGTGCTCAGCCCTGTGTGGTTTGTGTTTAGACACTTGTCTTGTAGTCATTAACATTCAAATCAACATACGACTGCATAGCCCTGGAGTCACAAACCCTTTATTACGCCATTATAAACATACTAATGTCATTGCTTTGCAAAAAGGAAGCTTTAGGGAAACTACACATGACAGGGGAAAGGGTGTCTTCTGTAATTTGTAATGGTTTTGTTGTTGGAGTGACAAGAGACCAGTGTGGGGTTTCATGCTGAATATAGAACCTGATAGACTCATTTTCTAGAACTATTATAGGGTCAGTTTATCAAAATAAGTACACACAATGGAATTGAATGGAATTTGCGATTTTTTTCTACCAACTAAAACTCTTGACAGATATGTCTGTGCATTATCAAAAGTAATTTTCTGGGCCTGGAAAGACACTGTTCCGATCAAAATTTTATAATGGACCCTTAATCCTCAGTGCCCCAGTAGGGGTAAGTTGGAAACATTTGTGATTTGTGAACTGATCCTTTAATGTGTTTCAAGCAGTTTCAAAATGGAAGCGGTGGGGTAACTTTGTGCAATCTATTGAAATCTTCAAACTGTACAGAGTATGTTCATCTTTTGCAATACAATGCTTTATACCAGTAGGAAAAAGGGGGCAGAAAATCTAGTTCTGGCAAGTCCAGTAGTACAGTATAATAGTCTAAAATACTATTACAACCCACCCTAAAATACAGAAACCCTGCTCAAAAGCAAGAGCAGTATACTGCACCTGTTTGATGTTTGATTTCAAAGAGTAACTTAAAGTTTCAAGTCTGTTACAACTCTGACCACAACCAGTGATGTCACAGTGTACTGACACACCCTGGAGTACACATCTACAACACTGCTGCAAAGTAAGAGGATAACCTACTGGAGGTAAGCAAAAAAAAAAAAAAAAATCAGCTGCTGTTAAGTTGCTCATTTCTTTAATATATTTAACTTTTTCCCATGGTCACTCTCAGAACTCGTTGTTAAAGGTAAAAAGCACTTTGTAAGGGCTGTAGTTAAGAATTGTAACTAATACTTTTATAACAAGTTCTGTAGCTGTAGCTTTTATGCAATGCTGGTATGTTTTTTCCATGTCCTTCAAAAGTCCTCTGTCACCAAAAAGCAAATCACTGAGAACGTATAATACCTCATTAGTTGTTGGCTGTTCAGCTTGGCTTGCAGAGATCTAAAATATTTTATATGTGTGGAGGTTGTAAAGGCGATAAAGTTACACCAGGACAATATGCATTTTATTCTATATGCATATAGGCACGTAGGTGTATTTAGGGCTTATAGGCTACAGAGCACTGCATACCCTGTAATGACTCTCATCTTTTGTGCTCATCACAAAGATCAATTGCAACTTCTGTTCTGGGGCAATAAAGTGTTTATGACACCTCACTACATATCCCCCCTACCAGCCCTCACCACCCCCCCAAGCATAAATATTATCTTCTGTGAGCTGGTACAGCCAATTAACAAACTAAGTTACACCACGAAATGACTGCATTGTTCTGTTGACAAGCATTGTTTTATTAAGCCTATCAATTCAGCCCACACCTCTCTCTATGGTTATTGAATTTGTTTGTGGGCGCCGGGCTTGTTTGACATGCGAGTTTGTCGGATTGCAGAGTAGTTTGCATGTGAATTATAGAGCAAATTATGACTTTGCAATGCCAGACAAGGCGGTCAATTTAATGGTAAATTGAATGGAGTGTTCTCTCCTGGTGAGGAGCTGCTATAATTAAAAACTATTGGATAAATGTTTTGTTTTTCCTTGTGTTGAACATAATTAAATTATGTCCTCTTTGTATGCATCTACAAGTTATTAAAAGTCTTTTTTTTTTATCCTAATCCGATTGTGTAAGCTTTGTATACAGGTTATTTAAGACAAAATACAAACTTATGGATTATTGACAAATCACTGCCCTTTGCATTTGCTTCGTGTATCACACTATTTAGCTTATACCATTTTATTTTCCAGTCCTGTCCATGGAGAAAAATTAACACAATACTTTTACTGGCCAACACAAGTATTGCAAAAAAAAAAAAATACAGTTTTATTCAGGTTATTGCAATAATGCATGCAGGGAGGAAGAATAAAGATAAATATGCGATTCTTAGTAGCATCTCCCATCTACAGCAGCTTGCATGAAAACCATATCAGCTGATGAGCTCTCTTTACTGTCATAAGATGGCAGCATGTATGTGTTCCCACTGGGATCATCTAGACCTAATTTCGACGAGACCAGGTAATTGCAGAGTGGTAATGTGGGGGATTGGGAGAAATCCTGATCCTATGATACTACATTATTTCTAGTCCCTTCCTGTTTCCACATGGGCCCTTGATCAACCCTGTCTCAGATATCTTCATATTTATATTACATTTAAGAGGAAATGTAATTTCTGCCTGGTTTATGTTCACTGGCACCATTTTTTTCCAATCCATCATGTGTTATGTACTTGTATCACACATAAGACTTAGGACATTGGGAGGGTTAATGGTTGGGCATACAAAGTGTAGGATTTTGACACCTTAGATGGGAGTTCTTGTCCTGCATCCCACAATTTGGTTTAGGCCACTAAAACACTTGGTTAAAAATACTGAAAATATCAGCATGCCTTGTCTTGCGCTTTAAGTCAGCATTGACTTTTTCAGTATTGGAACAAGACCATAATCTTTCCCAAACCTTAACCAAGTGCTTTGAGTAACCTAAACATAACCATAAAAACAGTAACTATGCTTTAGATGCCAGGAGTGGATATTGTCAAATAAAATATGTTGACAGTCAACATTTTGCAGATATGCTCAGTATGAACATTCTGTATTGGGAGTAAACAGTTTGCGGATACTGTATGTTCAATGTTAAACTTTCCTTGTTATGTTGATAAAAAACATAATCTTGGAGGCATGACGTTTCCTGCACATTTGGTAGTACAAACTAATTGTACATGAATGTAAATTTTAGTAGTGTGCACTCTCTTCAAATACAGATTGTAAAAAGAGATACAAGATAAAGACAATCACAGCTCTTTTAGGACTTTTGCCATAAAAGTGCTAATATTTTGAGGGTGAAAATATATTGTTTCATACAGTGAACTTTTTATTTGACTGAATGGATATTTTATTTCAGAATGAAACCCTTTACATTTTTGTGGTCCTGTAGTTTCATTATTCTATAACTAAAAATACATTCAATACTATACAGTATATATTCAATACAATTCAATTATAAAATAAGATAAGATAATTCTCTGCGTCCATTAAAAGCTGTATATTCAAGAGATTTTGCAGTAACTGACAACAATGCTGTGTGGTCTATCAGATACCTGTCAGGTTCATTTCACTACTCTGTGAACACGTCATTGATTTCTATTTATGCTCCACTTGTTCTGCTTAGATAAAACAACCACTTTAAGTACCTCATCAAGGATAAGAAGAGTGAGATTTTCACATTAATGTTTATTATAGAGCCTGAAGAGTCTCCTTCACATTTAAAGTCTGAGGAAACAACCTATTCTAAAGTAGACAACAGACTTTGGTCAATTAAGACTGTGGAAGCAGTCAACCCGTCAATATCAGACTTCACTCACACCTTTACACACATCTGTAATAATTTATAGTGTTGTCATCTGTCCACTCAGTTTTCGTTTCTGCTATTAAATCACTTATTTTAATTTTTCAACCCATAGGTTGCACATGCCTACCTTTTGTTGTGTAACATTGATTGCGTCATAATACAAAATTATAATATCATTGATGAATTTATAGAGCTGTTGATCAACAACACTAAGAATCACAGCAACGCTAGTGGCTCAGTGAGGCTGTACTCACACACAGCGATGCTTTGAGCTGAATGCTAATGTCAGCATGCTAACATGCTCACAATGACAATGTTAACATTTGCTTATTAGCACTACAAGCAAAGTACAGCTTTCACAGGTATTTGATCATAAAGCAAAGTATTGGACAAAAATAAAATATTGACCAAATGATGGTGCTAGATGAAAATGTAAGAGGTCACCAAAGTTATTATAATTCATCCCAAGGGGAACATGTCTCTACCAAATGTCAATACAATCCATCCAATAGTTGTCAAGACATCACACACAAAACCAAAAATGACAACCTCATGGTGGTGCTAAAGGAAAAGCCAAAAGGACCACCAAGGTTATTAGAATACATAACCTAGGGAACCATGAATGTCTGTACCAACTTTGGTGCCAATGCATCTATTAGATATTGACATATTTCACTGGATAAGTGAAAGGTTTGACCTGCTGGTGGAGCTAGAAGAAAGGTCAGGGCATAAACAAAGTAAAGAGGATTCATCTTTGGTGGACCATTAATGTTTGTACAAGATTTCATGGCAATCCATCCAAAAGTTGTTGAGATATTTCAGTCTGAATCAAAGTGGTAGACCATCAGACAGATGGGCATTGTCATCCTGAGAGCTAGGGTGGCTAAAAATATATCAGATAAACAAAGCAGACACAGTGTACTGTTGGAAAATGTAGAAAATTCTACAATCCAATTTGGATTGATTGTACAACTGAAACTGCTGAAAGTATAATCTGCTATGATTGTTCTTCCTGTGATGGCTTCATTTGATGTTTGTCTCCTGATGGCTGTTATCCGCACTCCTCAACAGGTCAATAACAGTGTCAGATTACAACTTCAGATCCTATTCCCTGTAATGTTTCCTTGCCTGCTTGAAAGTGCAAATCACTGGATTTTGAAAAACTTTCTTGTAAGGTTACCTCCTTCGAGCACAAATCTGATTCCTTCGCTCTTAACATACTATTGATCAGATTAGGTGCAAGTTGTGGAGATGAAAATGATCCTCTGCTATCAGGAAGTGCATATGCATTCAGACAGTGGCTTTGGGGAGCTGCAAAGGTGAGAACATCCTTCTTCCCTGAGCTATTTTTTTCCACTTCTATATTCAGTTTAAGGCTTTTTTTCCCATTATCCTCCACTCCATTTCCTGGCAGAAAAAGGAAAACACATTTAAGAACATCAACTCTGCACTTATAAACGTCTGCCTCCGTGTTCTAAAGTGGAGCGATACAATGTGCATCTTGTTGTTTCAGAAAAAAGGTTTCTGTTTGTGAGTGTGGTACCGTGCTATTAGTAAAACACAATCTGTCGCAACCTAATTTTAGTATGTCTAGTTTTAGCATGAATTGTCTGATGAACTGAACTAAGGGAAAAATAGGGATGCAGAACTTTGGAAATGAATGCAGGTGCTTTTTCTATACTGCATATCAAATTAGGACCATATTCTACTCACTGCACACCAAAAATGTGCCCAAAGAGGATAACCAAGAAACCTGTCTAACCTATTTGACTGCATTTATTAACTGCATGTATTAACGACAGAATTTCTTTAAATTGTATGGTTTCAATGAGACACTTTTGTCCACTAGAAGTACAAGAGGCACGAAAATTAATTTAAAGACAGCCATTAACTTAGGTTATGTTGAAGTTACATCACTGATAAGAAATTACAGTTTGGGACTACTTGGTGAAATGTCATGTCATTTGGATAAGCACAGCCTGAATTATCAAAAAAAAAAAAGACAAATGTCCTTAGTTTTCCTCCAGCTCCTATTCTCAATAACATTTTTTAATCTTACCACAGATGACTGGGAAAATGTCAAGTTTCCTAATTTCCCCTTTAAACTCATCTTGGCCATCATGGCATTTGAGAGAGTTCTGAAAAACACAAATATATTTGAGTTTAAAAATAATGAATGTAATATTTTGGTTAGAAAATGATAAATGTAGCGTGCAACTTACAAAGGGTTAAAAATATTTACTGCTGTTAGGGGACACTATCAAAGCTGCATACAAGGGGTACAGATTTGAGCATCTGGAAAGACACAAGAACGCTCCCATTTATCAGTCGCACTTATTCAAAACAGGTGGTGATCTGGCTGTGAAACCAGGGCTTACCCAACCCCACCTGTCCCTTTTTAACATGCCATCTACATATGACGCACCCTAATTTGTGTCACACATGTTGTTTACATTTCACAGCCAATGCCATACCATGCTTTCTGCTGTAGCACTGCCACTGTATCATCATGCTTCACTCTCATTTTCAACCTATGGGCTGATAGTGGTAGTGCTACAACAGAAAGTAGTTCTGCCATTTTTGAAGGGGGGTTGGGAAGAGTTAAAGTCTGTATCTACTTCATTCATTCTGGATCAGTACACTGTCAGATTGTGGGGTGGACGTAAAAAGGATTACTTGCATTTCATAGTTCATTCCCAGTTTTTTTTTTTTTTTTACAAAATAAATTCTTAGTTGCTGATCAGACGAAGGAAGAAATTTGAAGACATCATGTTGGGCTTTGGGAATGTGCGATTGGCAGTTGTCATTAGTTTAAGGTAGGGTTGTCAATTTAACACAGTAATTTTGATTAATCAATCCCAGATGTAACAATAAGAGCAGTCATATGCATTCAAGAAGGATTTTTTTGTACCATCGGTGAGAGATAAAGAAGCAGAAAAAGATGATGAAGAAGAAACTGTCTGCCATCTTGGATTGTACAGGGTAGGGTTGGGCCGGTGTAACATTTTCAAATCGGTTTGATATTAAGCCACCGGACCGTTATATCGAATTTTTCCACTAGGAGTCGTCAGTGGCATGTGGTCCATTTATTCCAGCAATTCCAATTGTGTAATACATATTTGAATGAAAAATCGTTTTTGTTATTGTTATGTTGTGTGTGTGTGTGTGTGTATAAATTTCAGTTGTAACTCTCACATAAATCATGCGTTACTACAGAAACGTGCAATGACTAATTAAATAGGGGTGTGTACAGTCTTTGTCTGTGTGCCGGAGGGCGTACTTTTCTCCGCCCAACGGTGTGTGTCATATGTTTGGCTTTTCCTGGTTGCCCCTGATTGGTTGACACTGCATTCAGAAAGTAACTAGAGCTGGGGTGGAGAATTGAATTTTATGCCTAAGAAATGTTGCCAGATTGGATGATTTTAGGATGGATTATGTCGGTAAAAATTAGCTTGGATGTGTCATAGTGCAGACGTTTTTCTTATAGTTTTTTCAATATTCATATTCTTTTCTAGCTAATAATGACATTTTTGAACCAACCTGGCAACACTGGTTGAAATGTGTCTCCAGGGAAAAAAGGTAGTGTTGGCAGACATTATGGCATCCTTGTCATTGGGTGCCAGTGGGACTCTGACTGAATAATCCAGCCATATTTTAACGTATAGGTATCGGCTAAAATAAACCCGATCAAATGCCGATCTTTTCTTTACTGTGCTCTGCTATGTTTTGTTCACCTCAGCCTGCTAGTGTTGAAAAGCTGCTCTCCTTTATGAGCCAGGCTCAGGGATGGCTGAATGAAGAGGAAGATGCTGGTTGGTGGCTGATGGAAACTGGTGACTAGGCAGAGCTGGTCTCAGAACAAGCCTGAGGAGATGACGCAAAGAATTATTCAGAAGTTTGAATGTCTGCAGGAAAGGAAAGAAACACTTACGAGAGAACATACTGTGATACTGTTCCTATTGAGAACACACTATATATTGCCATATTGATTATTTGTCTCACCCCTAAAAGAAAATATGGAAACATCTCCTTCTGTCAACAAAAAGATGGGTGACACTGGTTATTATTGTAACCATGACAACAAAGGTCCTCTAACCTTAATAAAATAGTTTAGTTTAACCCAAATCAGAATGTGTTCCTATCCACAACTAAGTACGCATAGTATCTTTTCCTAGACCAAGTCTCTCATAAATAAAACTTTTAACTCTTAACATGCAACTCTTGCCAGTTGGAGCGTGAGTTCAGAAAACCCTTCTTTTTGTCGTTCTAAAGGGCAGTTACAAATTACACATTTTGTCTTTTGATTTGGCAAACATTAAACTCACTTTGTGAAATCCACATTTCATGTGGCCCTCTTTTCCCTGGCTTCTTTGGGGGTTTTCTGATGCATAATCTGGTAGTAGGCCTACCAGAGCTAAGGCCAAAGCTTGTTTTGCTACATTCTCAAAACAGAGGGAGACACAGATGTTGGGTTGAGATGTGGTGACTGTGAAGACCATATGATTCACATCAGTTTCATCAAACCATTCAGGGGGGCCCTCATGACCTGTATGGAAGCATCTGGACTCGTTTTGTTTCTCCACTCATGTATTCAGATTTTTATTTGTCACCTGTCTGTAAAGAGAAAAGCAACTGATTAGATAAATTGTTAAAGTATTTATTATTGTAAAAAATAATAGTTTTATTCAGGGTTCGTACAGCTTTTTAAGAGTACAATTCAAGCACTTTTCAAGCACTTTCAAGGTACCTAAACCAAAAATGTCCAGACTCTTGAAGCCTTTATGATCACATCTAAATTGTTACTATAAATGCCAGGAGACAACAAACAAATATGACGACGGGATCATTTCATTTCAAATTTTAAGATTTTTGTGATGTGTAGATGAAACATATAAGTATGTAATAATAATAACAATAATAATAATAAATATATTCGAATTCAAGAATATTCCTAACCTTGAAAACATAATGGTTAAAATTAAACATTTTCCAAACTTTCAAGACTTTGTACGAACCCTGTTTCTTTAACAAATTACAGCTGAAATTAAAAACACAGGAAATGAGTGACACTATAGCCCAGTCTCTCCGGTGAAGGAGTCAGTCCCAGGGAAAGTGTATTACAAACTTTTCAAAAACTAATTATTCCGCTGGTCAAGACCCACAGAGTTTAAAGGGCATGGCTGAAAGCCTGCAGACACCGTGGAACACCGCCAGGGCGCAAACCGGCACCTCTGGCATGGTTTATGTCCCGGTTTGTCTCCCCCGGTCCTGTTTGACAGTCCGCTCACGAAAGCCCCGGTACGTGAAGGCAGGGAGAAATGATCGATGTTCAAACTTTAAGGAGAGGACGGACGAGGGGGTTCCCAGCTCGGCTTGACATTGATCCCTTCCCCCTGAACTATCCTGAGTTGAACGGCAGTGGAGAGGAACGTGTCTGGGATTGTTTCACGTTTGACTGTTTGAGAGGAACCGGCTGTCGAATCGGAACACAGTAACCTAATACAGAAATCCACCTCTGCTGTGTTTTGATCCTTAATCTTCTTCATGTTGTCTCTAACGGAATCTAAAGACACAACTCCAACATGGGAGTGTTTAACTGTTCTTCGCTGTTGTGTGGACCCTGGAAAAAGATTTATTCACAGCATAGGTTGGTGGAATGTTGCCCGTTTTTAGGTGTGTGTGTGTGTGTCTCTCTTTCTCGCTGTGTGTGTGTGCCTGAGAGACTGTAGTCTATCTGCATCAAAAACTGGGTGATTCTTGACTCCTTGTCAATTTGCAGTACACCAGAAGTCTCTGTTTCTCTGTGTGATCCGCGGACACACGCCCCGCACGAGCGAACAGACGCGCACGCATAACTCAGACGCACACAGAGAGCCAGGTGCATTCGGTAACCCGTTTCGCAGCGGTCAGTCTGGCACTGCGGCGCTGTCCATGGTGTTGAACATTAACCCACAGTCTTTCTGTCTCTCTCTCCGTCTATGCGTGTCTCTCTCTCACTCTTTAGATTTAGTTGTTTATTCTTCTTTGGCATGAAGGTTATATGAACCAGCATTACCAAAGCATTACCAGGCTACAAATGAGTTGCATGACGTACAGATGTTAGAGAAGTGTGTGTGTGTAATGAAGGGTTTAAGTTGCAGTGTATCCAGTACAGCCTCAGTCAGGCTTCATTGTAAACCATCAGGACTATTTAAAAAAAACATGTATTTAACCATTCAATCACAGCTGACTGGCAAGCTTTTAACTCACCAAAAAAAAAAAAAAAAAAATATGTCAAACTGGATCTATGCTGTGGACTAGGCTACCAGTCTAACACCATTTTGTGTGCTGGGATTATATTCATTCCGTGAAGGTGAATTGAACTCATGCTGGGCACAAATTAACCACAGGGACCAGTTCACTCAAATTACATAAATATATAAATACATAAAATAAAAATCTGTCACTTACCCTTTTGGTATCAAACCCTGAAGAACGTTTTGGTTTCATGTGCGAGAACATGTGTGTTGGTGAATCTGTCTCTTACATAAAATTACATATTTCTCTGGGTTTGAACATTGTTGGAAACATTTGGGGGTAATGTAAGTACACAACTCAACAAAATATGTAACATAGGTCTAGTCGTTTTTAGACATTTTAATGTAGAATTGTTACATATTAGACCTTTAATCTGTACAAAAACAGAAGTGTAAAAAGAAACAAGTGGTGGTTTTACAGGGGGTTATGTTTTTGGGTGGGAATAGTAAATTCTTTCAGTCTTCAGTACCCGGCCAAGAAATAGTTCGGCAACTTGTTGTTTTTACACTTTGGTTGTTGTACTGGACAGACATAAGAATGGTATCGATCTTCTTCTCATCTAATTCTCAGCAAGAAAGCGAATAATTGCATTTATTATATCTTGAACTTTTTCTTTAGTAAGTTGTTAGTAAGCAGATTTTGGTCTAAAAAGACAAAGCAAGTGTCCTGATGGGGGGATAAACAACAATTATAGAGACTTTTCACAACCTGGCAACCAGTTGTTCTCAATAATATCTTATGACTGCAGCATCAGTAAATTATTTATCCCTTAATAAAGCCATTAGTTCCAACTTATAAACACTTGGTGGTGGTGGTGGTAAAGTGTAGTTAGTCATGGTCTATGTGAGAGACACTGGTGTGTGCTAGCAAATACCAATGTTCTAGCTTCGTCTGCTGATTGCATGATAGATGAGATTGTAAATGCGAACGCCTATTAACTTTTGTGATGTGTAAACTGCAGCCTGCATAACATATTCTAATCAAGACTTGAATTCTCCATGCAGAAAACCCATCAATGCTCTTCTTCAGATGTTATTCTGCCAAGTATTTTCATCAGCATCATGAGCACATTAGCATAAAACAGCATGGATAGGAGCCCAACAGTTAGAGACAGGGGCTTGTGTCTTGAAAGTTGCCAATTCCAGCCTGGCTGCCATGGAAAATCTGGAGTCACAAGCTGTGGTTGCACTGGCCAGCTCTGAGTGGGAAATGTGTGATACTGGAAAGATAACACACTCATTTAAGAAACAAAAGCAGGAACACAGTGTGATGTTTGCACTGTATATGACCATGAGCTGTCATTTCAGGTTCACAGCATACTGCAGCAAATGCTTAATTTCCACCACTCTTGTAATGTCAGTTCACATGACCCTTCATTGCTCTGTGGTTGGGTAATGCTGTTAATGCACTATTGTGATGTGTTTTCCTCACTCCTACATCAAAACACCATGTAATAGGAGGTAAAGCTCAGCCAAAGTCTGCTTTTCAGGGTGACATTTAGGAGATGAAATAGAAAGCAACGATAAATAGTCCTTAGAAGAGAAAATGAGAGAAAGTAGAGCTGATCCATGTATATATAGGTGCATTGCTTTATGGTGACTAAAGGTCATAGTTTACCCACCTTTTATTTACTACTTCAGTTATGAAGACAAAGCACTCTCTCTCTGTCTCTCTCTCTGTCTTTTTCTCTCAGCTACCAGTCAGATTGTGAGTCGTACTGAAAAGAGAGCAAGCACACTGAGTCACGGCTGACACACTGACTGCCCGCTGAGCTGAATCAATTCCATTTGAATCAGTTTGATTTGAAGTCTGTGCACCTCTTCCTTCTTTGTGTCATGCAGCTTAGTGGAAGACTCTATATGTGATGTGTCTGGGTGTTTGTATGCACACATCTGACTGTGTTTATATGCACCCATTGTTGACATGTGCGATTTTGTCTTCTATCAAGGACTACAATGGCAATGTGGTTTGTGCTATCTGATGAGAGTATATCTGTAAAATGCACAATTTTATTAAAGGAGTAGTTTACACACCTATACACCTATTTGTGTCTTGTGTGTGTTTTTTGTATGGAGTTGGAGTCAGGCCCTATAGGCATAAATACATGGGGCACAATTAGAATGTGGATCATGAACACCATGATGTAATGCTTGGGATGGAAATGATGCTATAAATCAAATAAAAACTGGACCTTAAAGTATTAGATTCTAGCATAACACTCCTAAATCTCGGATCTAAGTGTTGGTGGTCGAGTTGCATTGTGGGTGGGTCTGACACAAAATTTTAATCTGTGCTTTCATTCAGTGGGTATGGGTTAGGGTTAGGGTTAGTATTACTATGAATGCAACTTGAAAGCTCCTCCAAATATTCCAAAAATATTTGATTTATCTGTGCAGACCTTTTTTCGATCTGTGCGCTCAGTTAATTATTTTTTTTCTGTTAATACATTTTTTATTGTCATTCTTTACCACAGGTGGATAACATAAGTATTTACAAGACAAAGGTATCTACAAAACAGCAACAGAAACACAAAAACATAAAGACTCAAACAAAAGAACAAAAAAACAAAGAGGGGTGGGGGTGGGGGGGCTCATCATGGCTGAACCTTGTAGCGATCAGCTGTCAGAATGACATCACCACCCAACTGTCAAAAGTTCATTCACGTTTCACAGAGTTAACACCCACAATCTTACAATAATCCAATCACAACCCCTCAAAAACCCCGCGCAGTGTGAAACCAACCTTCAGGAAGTCTATTAGGGGATCTCAGCGCGGCCCCTGAAAAAAGTCAGTCAGTGGAGGAGAGAGACGCCAGCTTTTACCCGGTCGCCGCTCGCGTGTTATGTCCGCGTCGATGTAGCCGCGTGGTAGCGGTAAGTTCGGCTGTGAAATCCGTGTCCGGAGGAGGAACACCAGTGGAGGAATATTTCCCAGTCGTTTCCCCTGGAGTTGCCGGTCCCGGCGGAGCTAAGGCCAGCTCTGCAAAACCTGACAACCTGACAACCTGACTACCGGCTGACTAACCGAGGGTACAGTGAGTACTCGGTATAGCAGTGTAAATAATTAACTGAACTGCGAACAGACGCTGTATTTCTTTTTGACATTTCCGGGTTTGATTTGTTTTGGGGGTATGGGTGTTTTGAGTTGTTTCTTTTTTGGATTGGGACTGAACTGTGGGATTGTGGGAAGAAACCCGAAACGGATCGAGTGGATTGACCTGAGACTGTGGAAAGAGACATTCACACGCACTCACTCACACACACACACACACACACACTAATATTGCCACTTGTTTGATTCAATACACCTCTTGCAAAACTGAATTGAGCTGCGGTCCATTTGTTTGCAGTGCTGGAGTTTTGATTGAGTATATTTCATTGCTGGTTGCCATTTTGCTTTATTGTTTTGTATGGTTTGACAGATTTTCTTGCTTTCTGTGTTATAATTATTATTTGTCAGACACGACTCTGACTGGCACCCCACTAACTTTTTTGTGTCAAGCCCGCTACAACCTTCAGCCATCATCATATTGTTGGTTGTTTTGTTATTTTGAGTTGTCAAATTGGGGTTGGGAGGATCTGAGTGAGTGAGGCGGTGTAGAGAGGAATCAGCTCTGGATAAACTGCAGGAAAGGAGACCGGGTCTTATGGAATGGATTCAGATTGTCCCTTAGGGTTGATGTGAGCTTTTCTAGGGTTGCATCGTCTGTTAAAAGATTGAGCCAGTGGTTTACTTATCATTTTGTTCTGTCTTTCCAGTTGAGTAATATGGTTTTCTTTGCCACAGACTTGCTATTAAGATGAAAGTTTGGAGATGTTGTGGGATTGTGAGTGTGCTCACTTAATTAATCCATTGGTTTAGCATTCCATTCACACAGAAATCCATGTCAATATATTTCTTTGTCTGCCATATGATCCATGGCAAGGGTTTGTAGTCTTATTCATAGAATGCATCATATTTGTTTTGAAGACAATTTGTGGATTTAAGGGAAGTTACAGTACATTTTAGAGCAATTTTTCGACGAACAAGTTTATCCATACGTTCAGCACGTTTGTGCAGTATTGTACATATCTACAGCATGGATTGCTAAGTACGGCTAATCAAGTCCTGATTCCAGCTCGGTTCTTAATGCACAAATTGTTAAACCGCGCTTTTAAAGCTCATTTGAAATATCTTTATTCATTGTTTTCTAATACATTTGTTTTCGGGACATATGATGTTTTTACATGTTAGTGGTGTTATGAAACAGCTCAGTTAATTATGGTGTCTGTTGTCTGCACTCAAACAGAGGGGGCTTGATTACTGGAGAGGCACACACACACACACACACACACACAACCCCCGAGTCAACATGCCTCTATTATCCATTTTGGTAAACACTTGAAAAACAGGTGATCACACAATCTGCCACTGGTATTGTACAAATCCACTTGTTAACTTCAATGTCGAGCTCTCGCTAAACACATCACAGTCAAATGAACTGAGCTGAACTTCAAGTGTTTGAACAGCAACTTTTGAAGTTGTGGTTTTAAGAAGTTTTAACCTGTCAACTTGAATTTTCCTTGGCCACCACATTACTTCTAAAATAGTTCTTTGGTTTGGACATTTTGGAAGTTTTATCTTTGAAATCCACATTTGCCTTTTTATTTGTAATTTTGAAAATATACGTATGTACACCACTTACTGTGGAGTAGATTTATGTGCATAAAGTGTACCACCAATTTGCAGAGCACATTTTAATCAATTTGCACTTGCAATCTGTGTGTAATTAGCGGCTGATTTACTAAGGAAGCAGCTCATTATGCAATCAGTGACTGGCTGTCCTCTAGATGCATTCTGAGTGCAAAGGAGAGCTCAAGAAGTGCAGTTCAAAAAGCTCAGACAAGAAATCTAAATATATTCTGAATTAATGACATTCCGACACATTTACTAAGGATGAAAGTCGATGAAGTCTGAGAAAATGATTACTGATGAAATGCTAATAATCTTTATTTGTAGAAATGTTTGAAATTAAAGCAGTAGGAGTCATTACACAAACTTTTGTCATGTAAATGTGTTGTGATAAAAAGAGTGCAGTCACCGCAGTGCAGGTCAGTGAACATCAAGTTCAACTTTATTGATAACCCTGTCTCCTAGAAATGCACCATGCACCACGGGCAGGCACTGCACCCCAATGCCCCCCTTGGTGACTGGGCCAGCCTATGTACAGCTTCCCAGAGCTGCTAGTGTGGCTGTAGACTCTTAGTGTTGTTCAATGCAGAAAAAACCCACATTTTTTTTGTTGTGCATTCACTCTTTTGTCACTGAGATTTCTGTAAAATTCAGGTTAATTCAATCCTCCAGTTTCCCACCAAAAAACATCCTTTAATATTCCTGCACAAATGTCTACCTTTTTCAAGGCAGAACATTTTACGCACATAACTGTCCCTCTCAAACTGTGTGAAGCTTCATAAATCTGGCTGAATGCACAATCAACATCCTGCCCTGAATGCATATGTATTAAGGCTCCAGGTAAGTGTACCTGTGCACATAGAAGCACAGAAAGTGTCTGAAATAAGGTGCAAAAAGATTTCTTTCTTCATCTGTAAGTCAATGTCATACATTTTGAATATGTTTTTTCTTTTACCATTCATTTTAGTATGTCTCATGCCAGATCTGCAGTACATCTTCATGCAATTATTAGTCTTCTGCTTGATAATTCTGGAGTGCAGTATGGAAAACTATATTACAACACATTCCAGCACAACAATCCTCCCTCTATCACAATATATAAACGTACAGAGCATGCACTTTCTATGGAAGCCTATAGGGCACTATATTAAAATGATAATGTAATCTTGAAAACGAAAATGTAATTCCGGAATAGCATTATAATTTTCCACATATGTAAAAAAAAAAAAAGTTAAAATGAAAATGACAGACAGAATGACAAAGTCTGCGTAGAGGTTGTCAGCATGCAAATTGGGCAACCAGCGGAGTAGCATCCACATCTCCTTGACCTGCCTTCATTGGTGACAGCAAGGTAATGATAATGTTTGCCCTAAGCCTCTGCATTGTTTGTCACTATTGTGAAATTAAACCATTATTAAAACATATCAATACAGCCAGCATAACTTCATAAGCTAGTCTATGTCTATGCTAGTAGTAGTCTAGTCTATGCAATCATATTTGGATATCAGAAATGTTAGTTGCCCTGTCAGAAAATGTGTAAATATATGATTCGTCCACTATTTACATGCTCATACTGATTAGTAAAAGCTTTAAGATATAGCCTAGTAAATTATTGATTCTTACTCCTGTGACACAGAATCTACTGGTAGCTGTAGGCAAGCCAAATGAGTGTCATTTCAATACAATAGTCCACGGCCTTCATAAACTCAGATTTGAAAGTTTAACTGTTCATCTAATTTTACTGAAATCTTATTATAGGCCCACAATTTAACTACACTAATTGGTTTTGCAATTCTAAATCATAACCCTATCAGTAAGAGACATGCAGAATAACATTCATTATAATGAATTTGCTATGAGATTATTAATGTTTATACCATTCCCCCATCTCATTCTATAGGTGGTGGCAAGATGATTTATGAGACGTGATACAATTGATTTATTGTATGCGCATGTATTCTCATGTTTTTAACTTCTGTGATGTGAGCCTTTATCTTATGAATTAATGAGTATTTGCAACAGTCAGAGTATATCCAGATAAACACAGTATCTTTATCACTGTCCAGATCCTATAGGCCAATATCCATGTCGAAGAAACCCATTTTATTTTTTGCCGTGACATGTGCAGAAGTGAATTAGTGCTCAATGACTCCTGTGCTTTATTGAAAAATTGCAGCCTTGATGTCGTCTTGGTTTAATTTTCCAAAAACGTAGAATGTAAATGGAATGCTGTTCAGCAGCTGACTATTTAACTCCCAGCTTTTTGATGTAGAAACACATGAAATAAGCCAGTAATGATGATGATGTTGTTGGCCCGGGTATAATTATAAGTTTGTTGTTTACTTAGTAAGTAGTCAAATCAAATAGCCCGAAAAGAACAAAACCTTAGTAACAGCAAATCAATAATTGTTCACCAGTTAGTCGCTAACTTTGTCTGTCTGTGGTTGGTTGTTGGGCAGGTAGTGTATACTGTATTACTGCTGTGCATTATCTTCATACATATATTGTATTCATGATGTTATCTACTTCATATGTTGCTGTGAAATATTTTTCATATATATATGTATATTATATATGTGCAATATTTTTATCTTATCTATTTGTTCATACTTACAACTGCACTCAGTCACTCTATTATTTATTTCTGTCTATACTGTGTATAGGACTATTTTTCTATTTATTTTCTATTTATTTTATTGTATTTCTATATATGACACTTTTGCTGGCTGCTGCAACGCTAAAAATTTCCCTGCTGTGGGACAATAAAGGCTTATCTTATCTTATCTTATCTTATAGTGGGTTGATCAGAACTTTTTGCTTCAAACAAACACCCTGCCGCAGCTGGAAATAAGGTTGAAGTGAGAGGTGAGACTGAACCAAACAGTAAAGTTGTGGGCTGTAAAATCAAAACAATGAGCTGGAAGACACCAAAGCGCTTTATAAATTTGAGAGGATCTGCAGAATCGGGTGACAGTTCATCACTTGGTTCAAACTACCACCAACCTCTTTCATATTACACAGTCATTTGTTCCATTGTTAATATAAAAATATTTACTAATGCAGCTTTAAAGTCCCAAACTATGTCAAATTTGGGTCAAATTTTACCCCGCTGTGTATTTAGGTTTAATATGATGAGTATCCAGAGCTTAGCGTCACACCTATATTGTTCTATCTAAGCTGCTATGTTTGCAACCAGATACCAGCAGTACAGAGACCATTAAAACACAGTCGAGAAGGAGAACATAGATGACAAGTTGTACACAGAGGGATATAACTGCCAAATAATGAGTTTGAAAAGTCACAGAAAGGGACAAATGTCCATTTTCTCATTGAGGCCCTTGGGTGAAATAGTGTTTAAAGTGTCAATCCAGACCAGTTCACGTTTCAACAGAAGAGTGTTGTGTGTGGATGATAAAATGTTTTAGTTTTACGAGTGAAATTGCACTGTTGACAGTTGTCACATTTATAATTGCCTGGTTCCACAGGGCTTAGAAATGTAGGTGGGATTGGTGGGGGGTAGGTGGGCAATCTGCCCTCACCAACGTGGAAATTCAACGCCACGCCATGGACACGCCATTCAACGAAATATCAAACTTTTAACTTTACATTGCAAAGGTCTTTAGATTACACTGCCCAAAGTTGATCTGATTAATTCTCTAGGAGTTCGTTAAAGTACAGAGCCTGCAAATGATGAAAAATGCCCTAAAATTGCACAGAAAATTCAAAATACCTGACTTCCTGTTGGGCTTAGGGTATGGCTCCAAGAGGTTTTTTAAGTTTAGAGATGATACATCTGCCTTTCTTTCTTACATCTACGTGAAATTTAAAAGGTGGGGGCTTTCATTTTGAAATTTTGTAGGGGGCGCTATCAAGCCATTTTGTCATACCCATGTCCAACAACTGTATTAGATGTAAAGTTTCACTACTTCTGATAAATGTGCAGTTTCTTCAAGCATCCCTAGCCCCTCACAAACACCTTCCCATTTCTTGGCCAATAATGCACCGGCACGGCAACAGCGTTTGATGAAAACGCAAAAGCTTTACTGTCTTAAGACCTTTCTGACCAAATTTGAAGTGGATCTGGTTAACCTGCTAGGAGGAGTACTTCAAGGAAGAGAACCTGTCATTTCCTGTTGCCACTAGGGGACTCTATGACTATGATTCAAAATTGGCCTGTAGATGTTATAAAGAGTCGGTCTAGACCTGCTCTACTCGAAAAAGTGCCCTGAGATAACTTTGTTATGATATGGCGCTATATAAATAAAACTGAATTAAATTGAATGTCTTCAGATCAGGACTCTCATCAAATGTGTAGAATTTGGAAAAGATCTGACCGTGTGGAGCTGAGTGACAACAGTTTCTTTCTTCATGTTGAAACATTGAAATTCACTGCACCACCACGGAAACGCCGTTCAATGAAAACTCACGATCTTCACAAGACAGCATCATCAAGGTCTTAAGGCTTTTCTGCCCAAATTTGAGGTGGATCTGGTCAACCTGCTAGGAGGAGTACATTAAAGTATAAAACATGGCATTTCCTGTTGCCAGTAGGTGGTGCTATGATTATAAATCAATATTGGCATGTAGATGTCTTCAGGCCATGTTTCTTATTAAACATGGGAAGTTTGGGGCAGATTGGAAAAAGTACACTCAAGTTACAACAACTTCCTGTTTCATGGCGAAACACCATGGACACGCCATTCCATGAAAACTCAAACTTTTAACAACTTTTCATCACAAAGGTCTTGAGATTGCACTGCCCAAATTTGAAGTTGATCTGATTAATTCTCCAGGAGTAGTTTGTTAAAGTACACTGCGTGCAAATGGAAAACAATGCCCTAAAATTGAATAGTAAATTCAAAATGGCTGACTTCCTTTTGGGTTTAGGATATTGCTCCAAGAGGTCCCAAGTCTTGGGATGTTACATCTGCCTCCCAGATTTTGTTAATCTAGGTGAAACGTGCCGCGGGTCCCAGGACTGATATAATGAACTACTGTAACCATGTTTTAGAAGCATTTAGAAATCATGCTAATAATATTACATTGATGCTAGCACAAAAGCTGACCATTCTTAAGGACAAAGCTGATGGCATATCACTGAAATTTGACTGTGGAAAGAGAAGACAACTTAGAGAAAAACAGGAAAGACTTATTGTAACTGAAACCAGAATAATTGGTGGATGAGGACGAGGAGCTCCTAGATATTTTCAGCATTAAAAAAGGGCGGAGACTGGACATAGTGTTATGAGATATGCTGGTTTTTATTATTACTGTGTGTGTGTGTGTGTGTGCACGCCAGTGGTGGGATAAGTATCCAAATCCTTTAAGTAAAAGTAGCAGTACCACACAATGTAGAAACGCTTAGTTATAAGTAAAGGTCTTGCATTCAGAACTTTACTTGAGTAGAAGTACAAAAGTATTATGAACTAAATGTCCAGAACCAGCCGATCTGAGAGGTCTGCAAGGTTCATACTGGGTCAGGAGATCTGATAAGTATCTTGGACCTAAACCCTGTCTGTGTACCATGTGTAAAATCTTAATCTGAAAATTAACAAGCAGATATAGCTATGAAATAATTGTAATAGAGTAGTTTAAAGTACCTCAATAATATAATAATTTTTAAATACATTTTAATTTAATTTTTTAGACAGACACAGTTAGTGTCTAGCTAGTGAATATAGTGGCACATTTAGCAGCTACAGAGCCAGATATTTCCCTCAGGAGTTGGTGGAGACCAAAAACAGAGCTAAAAGACTCCAAATGAATGGCAGTTGCTCCATAACTGCTGGATGTGTAAATAATCAATTGTTTGCTAAAGTTTGCCTTATCAACTTATATAGTGATGATATGCCAATGTGTTCAGAACTTGTTACCGCTGGCCAAAAACATCAGTCATTCCAGGTTTAAGTACTAAGTACTGTACCTGGGTACATGTTAGAATATGCATACTGTTAGCTGAAGCACAAATAAAACCAATGTAAATTTAGTTTGATCATAATGTGTTTTCAAAAAGTGTTGGCATTCTTTTAACTCTTAAAGTCTTTAAAGTTGTTTAATAATACAGCTCTTCAAAATGTTGTACCTATTTTTTTGGTGGATTTCCCTTTTAATTAATGAGCAACCAGTGCTGGGTATTTCACTGCCACACATTGTTTCACTTATTGATGGCGAAACTTGACACAACCTTTTCAAATAAAGATTATTAATCAAATTTGCCCTCTGCTTTTGATTCAGTGGCTGCAGTTATTCATTATGGCTTGTGTGTGTGTGTGTGTGTGTGCGCTTACCTGCCAGCACTGTTTGTTCACTTTGACAAGGATGTGAAATGACTACTGTATCTGCATGTGTGTGTGTGTGTGTGTACAGAAGGCTGTGTGTGTATTATAGTGTGTGTGTGGGTGGTATTGCATGCAAGGTAGGAAAATGAGGTACGTGTGTGTTTGTGGCTAACTGTGCGTATGAAATTAGATTTGTTACACTGTAATAAGGAGTGACCAGGGGAGTGAAATGGAATAGGCTCTCAACATTGATCACCGCCAAGGATTCCCCTTGGAATCAAGAATCAAGTGTGTGTGTGTGAGAATGCGTGAAGTTGCATGTGTGTATTTTGTGTGTGTGTGTGTGTGTACAGGGTGGGGAGATAAGTTATTTATCAGAGTAAGCATTTTGCGAATGTATGTGGGAGAGGGGTGTTATCACAGCCAATGAAGCAGAGAGTTTGCTGCAGATTTTATTTCAAAGCTGTACTGTTGGTCGCTGTGCCTCCTTTCCTCTTTCACACACACACACACACACACACACACAGATCAAAGCATAAACACATACACACACATATACAAAATGTTCACAAGCACACAAAACTGTTTTGTACTCACTACGGAGTGGCTGACCCCTTCACTGTTACACACACAGACAGATCTTGCAGAATATCATGGTGGCAAAATCAGCACATCTGGTTGGTTATTCAAATAAGAGCGTTAAGGCCTTGACGCACCGGGGACGTGGCCAATAAACAACTCGAAAATGCAAAATACTCACCTGTGAATATTTCGCATTAAAACTATTCATACTGGCAGCGATGCCAATTTGCAATAGATAGATAGATAGACAGACAGACAGACAGGTAGATAGATACTAGAAACACAACACTGGAGCACTCAAATAAAGCCTATGTGTGCTCCAATATGTATGATCTAGTGTCTTATGTTACTTTGGGTATTCTATGTGCAATGCCCAGGTAAAAAGCTACACAGAGTGCCTCCCATATTTAATTAATATGACGAGCCAAACCTGCTATGACACTGTTGCCTTGCTACCAACTCTACTACATCCAAAAGTAAACTACATAAACTCCTCACTGTCTTGCATCTGGCGATGCTACTCCACATGTTGTACTTGAGTTCATTGTCTTTTTTTGTGTCCTTTGTCATAATATACAGGGTACTGAGAAACACAAACAATCAACAGGTCTGGAGTTGTGTGATGTGACGTCCGTTTTGCACAACGTGATTGGTTGATGTCTTGGTTCGCCATGCAAGAGCTCAGAAAGATTGACCTTCTTACGCATAAGTTCACCGCATAATATTCACGTTCTGTGTGAAAGCACTCATGACAAAAACAACTGTTAAAGAAAAAATATGTGCAAATTAATCGCATGAAAAAAGCGCCCCCAGTTTGTGAATGCCTTTAGGGTCCTCCTGTCAGCCTCCCATCAGCCCTTACCTTCCTCAGCGGTAGGTACATTATGTGGGAAGCTCAAGTGTTGGTCAGTGCTGTAGTCTGTGTCTGTCTGTGCATCTGTGGGGTTCTAATCTCCCCTCTATCATAATGTAGATGGCACTGAAATAAGACAGAAGAGCTTGTATATATCTACTCCACCACTGTGTCATTCCACCACTGCATTTTTTGATGAATTGTTTAGTATATAAAATGTCAAAAAAGTGAGAAATGCCATCACATGTTCCCAGAGGTCAAGGTGATGTCTTCCAATTGCCT
Organism: Macquaria australasica; assembly: GCA_005408345.1. NCBI lineage: Eukaryota > Metazoa > Chordata > Actinopteri > Centrarchiformes > Percichthyidae > Macquaria > Macquaria australasica. The sequence continues at coordinate 118,921 of SEMN01001036.1, forward strand.
GTTTTGTCCACAGGCAGTCCAAAACCCAAGGATATTCAGTTTACTATGATATAAAACAAAGAAAAGCAACAAGTCATTATATTTACAGAGCCAAAACCAACTGATCAGTGGCATTCTTGAGTGATTTAAAATTCTAATCATTAAAGGAGTACTCCACAGATTAGCATTTCAATGCTATAATGTCGTTGGACTCACGATGGATAGTTGAAAAAAAGTTTCAAAATCAAAATTGGTGTAGTAGATCCAGAGAGACAGTCTGTTTTATTTTATGCATTCTTCTTCCTTGTCAAAACCTGGTACCTACATTACCCACCTTAACCTCCAACAGTTCAGTCCCCAGAATTTTTTTTTATTTTCAAACTTGTAGTCTTCATGACCCAACTGATGCTGACTCAAGTGACATCACTTAGGTCAATTTATGTTAATCTATTTCATGCAGGTCCCTCTGGAGCCACAAAAGGGTTTATACAACTTTTTTTCAGACACGCAGTTGTACCCAAAGACCTGTAAACAGACTTTGATGTGTAAAATCAGTGGGGCAGTGGGAGTTATTTATGTATCATGGCTCATGGGCTGCTTTCATGTGTTGTTTTGTGCGCCTATGCATAATTATTGTGTGTGGATTTAAGAGATTCATTGAGGTGTGGAAAGTAGCCTAGGCCTCATTGTTGCACTGGATGTCGACAAGATGCACCTGGATAGCGGGCTCGCATTCGGTCACGTCTGCCTGAAAGGGCTGCACCACCCATACGGGAACATCGAGGTTGGTGGCTTGCAGTCACCATCAACAGGTGGTCAGTGTAAATGAGGAGGCGGTCATCGGTAAGAGCCTCAGACACATTCAATTCAATTCAGTTTATTTATATAGCGCCATATCATAACAAAGTTATCTCAGGGCACTTTTTCGAATAGAGCAGGTCTAGACCGACTCTTTATATTTACAGAGACCCAACAGTTCCCACCATGAGCAAGCACTATGCGACAGTGGCAAGGAAAAACTCCCTTTTAACAGGTAGAAACCTCGAGCAGAACCAGGCTCAAGGTGGGCGGTCATCTGCCTCGACCGGTTGGGTTGAAGGGGGAGGGGGGGAGCGGGAGAGAGAGAGCAGGAGGAAAGAGAACACACAGCAGCTCAATACAGCATAGATATGGTAATGGCATTGATGTTAACACCAACAGAAACAACACTAAGAGCAACATTATAATAGCAATACTAATAACAGCAACAACAGCAATAGCATCAGCTGGTGCAGAGCAGGAGCACGGGGGCAGCAGGCGGCAGCAACCACAGACCCAGACTCCACAGCTCCAGAGGCAGAAATACCTGCAGAAAGCAACAGAAGGGGAGAGGGAGAGAGAGAGGAGAGAAAGCACACAACTACGGGAAGAAGTTGAATTAATAACAAGCATTGATGGGATATGAGGGTGTACAGATGGAGAGGAAGAGGAGGAGAGAGGAGCTCAGTGCATCATAGGAAGTCCCCCGGCAGTCTAGGCCTATATCAGCATAACTAAGGGGTGGCTCAGGGGTCGCCTGAGTCAGCCCTACTATAAGCTTTATCAAAGAGGAAAGTCTTAAGCCTACTCTTAAATGTGAGGAGGTTGTTCGCCTCCCGTACACAAACTGGGATCTGGTTCCACAGGAGAGGAGCTTGATAGCTGAAGGCTCTGGCTCCCATTCTACTTTTAGGAACTCTAGAAGACCACAGGAACCCTGCGTGCTTCTGGGGCTGCCAGTGCTCTAGTGGGGTAATAGGGTACTATGAGCTCTTTAAGATATGATATTTTCAGCCATTTAGGGCTTTGAAGGTGAGGAGATTTTAAATTCTATTCTGGATTTTTTACAGGGAGCCAGTGTAGAGAAGCTAATATTGGAGAAATATGTTCTCTTTTTCTGGTTCTTGTCAGTAAACGTGCTGCAGCATTCTGAATCAGCTGGAGAGTCTTAAGGGATTTATTGGGGCAGCCTGATAATAGAGAGTTGCAATAGTCCAGCCTAGACGTAGCAAATGCATGGACTAGTTTTTCTGCATCTTTTTGAGATAGGATGTGCCTGATTTTTGCAATGTTACGTAAATGAAAAAAGGCAGTTCTTGAAGTTTGTTTTATGTGGGAGTTAAAGGACATATCCTGATCAAAGATAACTCCAAGATTCCTTACGGTTTCGCTGGAGGCCAGGGCAATGCCATCTAGAGAAACTATATCTTTAGATAATGTGTTTCGAAGGTGTTCGGGGCCAAGTACAGTAACTTCGGTTTTACCTGAGTTTAACATCAGAAAATTGCAGGTCATCCAGGTTTTTATGTCCTTAAGGCATGCTTGAAGTTTAGCTAATTGATTGGTTTCATCTGGCTTGATCGATAAATATAATTGGGTATCATCTGCATAATAATGAAAATTTATGGAGTGCTTCCTAATAATATTGCCTAAAG
>SEMN01001037.1:0-78444 GCA_005408345.1 Macquaria australasica
AGGAGGAGGAGGAGAAGAAGAAGAAGAAGGAGGAGGAGAAGAAGAAGGAGAAGGAGGAGGAGGAGGAGAAGAAGGAGGAGTAGAAGAAGAAGGAGAAGGAGGAGGAGGAGAAGAAGAAGGAGGAGGAGGAGGAGGAGGAGGAGGAGGAGGAGAAGAAGAAGAGCAGTGTGAACAGGAAATGTAAATCAGGTCACATGATCAGACTGTTTTTTCCTGTTCAACAGGATGTGTGTGTGGTTGCAGTTTGTCATGCAACACTGGGTGTGAACACAATGTCACGCAATGTGGCTGATTCCTGTTTCGATGACGTCACACACACACACACACCTGCATGATATAATCTTTGAATTATTAGATGCTAATATGCTAACAGTAAATGTATGTATAATGTGTATTTGTACCCAGTGTGGGAGAAGCACTCACATCCTTTACTAGTAAAAGTTAAAGTACCACAGTATCAGTACGTTCATGTGCTGAAGCTTCATATCAGCTTTAGAAGGAGGACTGTGGATTCTGGATCAGTTAGAGTCCAGTATGAACAGGAGCCTTTAATCAGGATCTAACCCCAAATGAGTCCCCACAATGTCAGTAATACAGGATTAAATGCACACACACTATAAGTGTGTTTAAAGTTGATCTGAGATCGGAGCGACAGTCCCATCATGCATCACTCATCAATATATTACACATGTTAGAAGTACATTTACTGCAGTACTGAGACACAAATACTGTTTAAAACCTGCCTCAATGTAATGTCCTCATAAGTGATGGAAACAAGGGCATGTGTGTGTGTGTGTGTGCGCAGGTGGAACTGTAACATCACTGCTGCCTCTTACATGTTGTGGTGTTAGTGACTCAAAGAGTCTGTGGTTGCTAAGGAACAGGATGGTTGCTGGGATGTTGCTATGTGGTTGCTAAGGTGTTACTGGCTGCGATGATTAGCATTAAAGCTAACTGAGCGAACCGCTGCTCAGCGTGTACTGGTACAATAGAAGGCGACCTGCCGGACTGACGACACTCCGTCTACAAACCAATCAGCTGCAGAGACGCCGACAGGACGGAGCTAAATCACCTGATTTATTCACCAATCAAAATCAATTCACCCCAAATCTGGGCCAAACCCTGAATGAGCAAAACCAGGTGATGGTCCTTTAATGGAGCGAATGAAAAGGGACCTGCAGTTAGTTTTGTCTTGTTTTAAGGTGTTTTGACCCCTTAAAAAAACCTCTGAATGTGTTCCAGTCTGAGAATGTTTCATGAATCTGTCCAAATGTGGTGAAGCTGTTAAATATCTCCCAGAACCCCTGAACCTTAATAACACCTTAAACTCATCACTCATGAGGAAATTAAGGGGAAGTCAAGAAGCCCTTAAACTTCCTGTGTTCATTAAGGGCTTTTCAAATTAAGGGGTTTTGAAGGGGTTTGGTTTTTCGCATTAAAGGACAAATGAAGGATCTCTGGCTGCAAACACTGATTCAGATTCAGGAGTTTGTGTGTTTTCAGGGGCAGTGAAGGGTTTATTAAGGGGATTTTAAGAGTTAATTAAGGGGATCAGTCAGCTCCTCCCTCTGCGTGTAACTTCTGCTTTGACTCGTCTCGTCTCTGAACGTCACTCTGTGGTTTAACGGACACAAAGTCAGAAAAGCTCCAAACTGTGAGACGCTGCAGAGACGAAGAGACGACCGCCTGTGAGTCCACACCTGTCTGTCTGTCTGTCTGTCTCTTTATTTAGCTTTTTATACAAACTTTATTTCACGTCTTTGAAATGATTTCCATGTCCTCGGTGTTCAGGTGTTTCATGACAACAGACTGTGAGCAGATATCAGGATACGTTTAAGTATTTATCAATTATCAGTATTTGAACTTCTGAAGACATATTTTATATAATCATTATCATTGATGATCAGTTTCTATCTTCTGTGTGCAGCAGCTGTTAACACATTATAGTCTGTTAATGACCACTTATTACATATTTATATACTGATTATAGATGATCAATAAACCGTTTATATACTGATTATAGATCAATAAATGTTTATATATTGATTATAGATGATCAATAAACTGTTTATACACTGATTGTAGATGATCAATAAATGTTTATATATTGATTATAGATGATCAATAAACTGCTTATACACTGATTGTAGATGATCAATAAGAACTGTTACTACTGCTGGAAAGTACATTTACTCAGGTACTGACCTTAAGTACAATTTTTAGATACTTTAGTTGTACTTTACACTACTGCACTACATCTCAGAGGGAAATACTGCAGGTACTGCAGAGAAAAACATACTAATACTACAGTGTAGAAAAACTCAAGTAAAAGTCCTGCATTCAAAATCTTATTTAATTAAAAATACAGTATCAGCATCAGAATGTACTTCAAGTACCAAAAGTAAAAGTGCTCATTATGCAGAATAATATATATGATATTATTGATTACAGACTTCAGGTTTTATTGACAACTAAGATGTATTTTCAACTCTTTTTACAGTGATGTCACAGTCTGATGTCACAGTGTGATGTCACAGCTGAACCTGTCTTTTCTTGTTTTTTATAAAGGTCACTGAATGACCTCATCGACATAAACAAAGAATCTGATCACATGACCTCCATGGATGACATCATGACGGCATTCACCACCGAGGTAACAAACCCCGCCCACACACAAATAATTATTGATAATCAGTTATTGATCTCACCTGCTCATTTCATAGTTAATCATTTGATTGATTACTGGATCAGTCTCACTCAGACTTTAGATCTGATGAGATACGAGGTTTTCTGCTGCAGTCAGAAACAAAGAGAGAAACAATCACAGAAACAATCCTTTAGCTGCAGCAGGTGTGTTCAGGTGTGTTCAGGTGTGTCGTCTCTGCCTGTCAGGACCCGTCCTTCATCAGCCCCTCGCCCACCTATGACGATGACTACGAATACCCCGACCTGCTGTGTGACCGGGCGTCGGTGCGGGAGTTCAGGAGTCATTACGAGCCACCGCTTTTCTGGATGATCGTTGTGGTGGGCGGAGCCGGGAACCTGGCTGTGGTGTGGATCTACCTGAACTTCCGACGACGGCTGAAGACCATGACGGACGTGTACCTGCTGAACCTGGCGGTGGCCGACCTGCTGTTCCTCGTCACGCTGCCGCTGTGGGCGGCTGAGGCGTCACACGGCTGGAGCTTTGGCTCCGCCCTCTGCAAGGTGAACTCTGCCCTCTACAAGGTGAACCTGTTCAGCAGCATGCTGCTGCTCACCTGCATCAGTGTCGACCGCTACGTGGTCATCGTGCAGACCACCAAGGCGCAGAACTCACAGGCGGAGCGCCGCCGCTGCAGCCTGCTGGTGTGCGCGGGGGTGTGGCTGCTGGCCCTGCTGCTCGCCACGCCCGAGCTTGTGTTCGCCACCACTGCAGAGGCAGACTCACAAGAGTACTGCAGGATGGTGTTCCCACCTAACCTGGGCAACCGCACCAAGATCCTGGTGCTGTCACTGCAGGTGAGCATGGGCTTCTGCCTGCCCTTCATCGTCATGGCCTTCTGCTACAGCGTCATCGTCGCCAAGCTGCTCAAGACCCGAAACTTCCAGAAGCACAAGGCCATGCGCGTCATCCTGGCCGTGGTGGTGGCATTCGTTGTGTCCCAGCTGCCCTACAACGGCGTGCTGGTGATGGAGGTGGCGCAGGCCTCCAACATGACCATGACGGACTGCGAGGAGATGAAGCGCTTCGACAAGACAGGGCAGGTGCTGAAGAGTCTGGCCTACATGCACGCCTGCCTCAACCCCTTCCTTTACGCCTTCGTGGGCGTGCGTTTCCGCCAGGACGTGCTGCGGCTGCTGCGTGTCTGCCGCTGCCAGCTGCCGGCCAATAACAGTCAGCCGAGTAAGTCCTGCAGGAGTCCGCTGAGCTCCACCAGAGCCTCAGTGATGTCAGACAGTGACACCTCGCAGGCGCTGTCGTTGTAGAGACACCGACTACTGCAACTTCACGTTTGTGCTGCAGCACCTGTGGTTTAACTGTGACGTCGACAGATGACATCATCACTCCTTTATGAAGCCCTTAAACTCTACGTCCTGTATTCATTAAGGGCTTTTCAAATTAAGGTGTTTTAAGGGGTTTCGTTTTTCAAAGAAAAGGACAAATGAAGGATCTCTGGCTGCAAACACTCTGATCCAGATTCAGGCATTTGTGTGTTTTCAGAGGGCGTTAAGGGTTCATTAATGGTTAATTAAGGGGATTTTTGTTTCAGTGAAGCAGTCGAAACTTTGACAAATTCAAATAATAAAACACCTGAACTAGAATCAAAAACATTTAAGACCTTGAATGTATCATTGCGACATCTTGAGACTTTTTCCAGGACTTTCTCAGGACTTTTCCAGGACCTGCCTGTATACTGAATGTGAAGCTCTTTTGCATTTGAACTGTGTGATTTTTTTGCTGCTTTTATTGGAGACAGTTTGGTCATGTGACTCTCAGACGTTCACTGTGTTGCATCATCCAGTTTGAACAGGAAACGCATCACACGAAGGAAGTGACGGCAAGTCAGAACGTTAATGTGAATGTGTTTATGTCTGCTGTTTGTTTGGTTACATTAATTTACACAAGAAGGAAATTTCTCTGTTACTGTCACACTCCACACTGAACAGCACTGCTAACAGATGCTAACAGATGCTAACAGGGCCTCTCTGTGGACATTTCTCTCTGCAGACGTTCTGTGATGGTGTACATAGTTTTCTGGATGTTTTTTGGCTGTGTATTAAACATGAAGCGTCTCTGTGTCTCAGACTGAAGTGTTTTTATGTGTTAAATGACAAACATTAAAGCGTGTGTAAAATGTGTGCAGAGTTTGTGTGAGTGTGAAAAACAGGAGGAAGTTGATCAAAACAGAGTCTCACTGGTTTCTTCACTTCCTTCCTCCTCTCATCCTGTTTGTGTTTTAAGTTTGTTCTGTAAAAACCAGAACACGCAGTTCCACTTCTGACCATAACGATGTTACTGTAACATTTACATCTGCTCTCATTCTCTCTACGAGTGCTTCTAATTCTGATTCACAAAGGTTGGCCCAGTCTTCCACCCCACACCTAAAAGCAATTATTAGGCCGTTCGTTTCAGCAGAATCAGTAGATCTGAGTGTGGTGCTGATGGGCAATAACAGCTGCATCCTGTCAGTCTTTCTACTTTACAAAGGCTTGTAGTCATTTACTCCATATTATCCTCCTCTTTCAAAGTTTATTCCCCAGATAACTAATTGTTAAAATAAAACTGAGATGCAGCGTGTGTTGATCATTAGAGTCTCTGAATTTATGAGTGATGATTCTGTTGTCCCACAATGCAACACTGCAACAGAAATGGAGAATCTAGTTTTCATGACATCAAACGTCAGCTGATACAACAACAACAACATCAGACATAAAAAGAAGAAGTTGACCTGATGTCTGTCTGTCTGTGGTCTGATATGTTCTGCAGATTGAGAGTTGGTGTGATAATGAAAAAAAACAGGCGCTGAAAAACAAAATGTGACAGAAAGAGAAGTGAAACTCAGGAAGAAATGACACTGCAACAACAGAGGGACAGACAGGCAGTCCAAAGACAAGACTGGGGGGGGGGGGGTAGACTAGAGTCTGAACACTGGACTGATAATTAAAGTAAACTGAAGCAAAATAGTTAACAACCAGAAACTGACCTGCTGAACACTGTGTTACTGTATATTATTACTGTGTGTTACTGTTACTGTGTGTTACTGTATATTATTACTGTGTGTTACTGTTACTGTGTGTTACTGTATATTATTACTGTGTGTTACTGTTACTGTGTGTTACTACTGTGTTACTGTGTGTTACTGTATATTATTACTGTGTGTTACTGTTACTGTGTGTTACTGTATATTATTACTGTGTGTTACTGTTACTGTGTGTTACTACTGTGTTACTGTGTGTTACTGTATATTATTACTGTGTGTTACTGTTACTGTGTTACTACTGTGTTACTGTGTGTTACTGTATATTATTACTGTGTGTTACTGTTACTGTGTGTTACTGTATATTATTACTGTGTGTTACTGTTACTGTGTGTACTACTGTGTTACTGTGTGTTACTGTATATTATTACTGTGTGTTACTGTTACTGTGTGTTACTGTATATTATTACTGTGTGTTACTGTTACTGTGTTACTACTGTGTTACTGTGTGTTACTGTATATTATTACTGTGTGTTACTGTTACTGTGTGTTACTGTATATTATTACTGTGTGTTACTGTTACTGTGTGTTACTACTGTGTGTTACTGTGTTACTGTGTGTTATTACTGTGTGTTACTGTGTATTAGTGTATTATTACTGTGTTACTGTATATTATTACTGTGTGTTATTGTGTATTACTGTGTATTATTACTGTGTGTTACTGTGTATTATTACTGTGTGTTACTACTGTGTGTTACTGTGTATTATTGTGTATTGTTACTGTGTGTTATTACTGTGTGTTACTGTATATTACTGTGTGTTACTACTGTGTTACTGTGTGTTATTACTGTGTGTTACTGTATATTACTGTGTGTTACTACTGTGTTACTGTATATTATTACTGTGTGTTACTGTTACTGTGTGTTACTACTGTGTGTTACTACTGTGTTACTGTGTGTTATTACTGTGTGTTACTGTGTATTAGTGTATTATTACTGTGTTACTGTATATTATTACTGTGTGTTATTGTGTATTACTGTGTATTATTACTGTGTGTTACTGTGTATTATTACTGTGTGTTACTACTGTGTGTTACTGTGTATTATTGTGTATTGTTACTGTGTGTTATTACTGTGTGTTACTGTATATTACTGTGTGTTACTACTGTGTTACTGTGTGTTATTACTGTGTGTTACTGTATATTACTGTGTGTTACTACTGTGTTACTGTATATTATTACTGTGTGTTACTGTTACTGTGTGTTACTACTGTGTGTTACTACTGTGTTACTGTGTGTTATTACTGTGTGTTACTGTGTATTAGTGTATTATTACTGTGTTACTGTATATTATTACTGTGTGTTATTGTGTATTACTGTGTATTATTACTGTGTGTTACTGTGTATTATTACTGTGTGTTACTACTGTGTTACTGTGTGTTACTACTGTGTTACTGTATATTACTGTGTGTTACTGTTACTGTGTGTTACTACTGTGTTACTGTGTGTTACTGTGTTATTACTGTGTGTTACTGTGTATTAGTGTATCATTACTGTGTTACTCTGTATTATTTCTGTGTGTTATTGTGTATTACTGTGTATTATTAATTCAATTCAATTCAGTTTTATTTATATAGCGCCATATCATAACAAAGTTATCTCAGGGCACTTTTTCAAATAGAGCAAGTCTAGACCGACTCTTTATATTTACAGAGACCCAACAGTTCCCACCATGAGCAGCAGCAGGAGACAGTGGCAAGGAAAAACTCCCTTTTAACAGGTAGGAACCTCGAGCAGAACCAGGCTCAAGGTGGGCGGTCATCTGCCTCGACCGGTTGGGTTGAAGGGGGAAGGGGGGAGCGGGAGAGAGAGAGCAGGAGGAAAGAGAACATACAGCAGCTCAATACAGCATAGATATGGTAATGGCATTGATGTTAACACCAACAGAAACAACACTAAGAGCAACATTATAATAGCAATACTAATAACAGCAGCATTATTATAACAATCATTATTATTAGTGTGTTACTACTGTGTGTTACTGTGTATTATTACTGTTTGTTACTATTGTGTTACTGTGTGCTATTACTGTGTGTTACTGTATATTACTGTGTGTTACTGTGTATTATTTTGTATTACTGTGTATTGTTACTGTGTGTTACTGTGTGTTATTACTGTGTGTTACTGTGTATTATTACTGTGTGCTACTACGGTGTGTTACTGTGTATTATTGTGTATTGTTACTCTGTGTTACTGTGTATTACTGTGTATTATTACTGTGTATTACTGTGTATTATTACTGTATTAGTGTATTACTGTGTATTATTACTGTGTATTACTGTGTGTTATTACTGTGTTACTGTGTATTACTGTGTGTTACTGTGTATTATTACTGTGTATTACTGTGTTACTGTGTATTACTGTGTGTTACTGTGTATTATTACTGTGTGTTACTGTGTATTATTACTGTGTATTACTGTGCATTATTACTGTGTATTACTGTGTATTACTGTGTGTTACTGTGTGTTACTGTGTATTACTGTGTGTTACTGTGTGTTCTGTGCTGGTTGACGCTGGGAAGGTGGGGGTACCTGGTGGACAGCTGTTGAGTGTTTTCTGTGTTTCTGTGGTGAGAAACCGTCAGACCAGTTTGTTCTTTGTGCTTCAGATCAGAAATCTGTTGCTGCTGGGAAACTTCTACCTGCTGCGTCAGTTAACCACTTCCTGTCTGCCCGCTCAGCACTTCCTGCTGAGATTGACAGAATCCAGATGTGTTTCTGACAGTAAATCTGAGAAGTTCACCTGAAAACATTTCCACAGAAACACATTTGATGAAATGACAGTTTGTTGTCATGGTGACGTTGGGAATCTGTTTTATTGTTTCTGTTGTTCTGATTTCAATGAGGCAAATAAAACTTGAACTTCACTGGAAACTGAACAACAAACAGCTGAGTCACACTGTGTGTGTGTGTGTGTGTGCGCGCATACGTCCATCTTTATGAGGACCAATTTCACTTTTAAACCATTGCAGTGAGGACATTTCTAAATTGTGAAGACATTTTGTCTGGTCCTCACTGCTTCAAAGGACTGTTTAAAGATTCAGACTTTGATTTAAAGCCCTGCAGTCTGTTTCAGCAGCTGTTCATGAGTTCAGACTTTCTCTCGTTGTGACGTTCAGTTTCATCATCACTACATTAAACCAGGTTGCAGCTCACTAACTAGTTCTTACGTAGAGATCAGTTGTTACTAAATATTTACAGCCACTAACTGCAGGTGGAACTGTTGTTAGCTAACTGAAGCAGCTAACAAAGCTAACGTTAGCATGCTAACATCCGAGCCATTTACAGTAAAAGAGGTAATCTGGAGTACAGTCGACACATCAGACCTGAAACTGATCAATGCTGTTTAATAATGACGTCAGTCTGGAAGAGTTTAAATCACATTTCAGTAAAATAACACAACAGACAGCATGATGCTAATAACATCTGACTAAATAACATCAGTTAGCTTAGCATAACCAGTTGGTTGCTCTTGATTGGACGGCGCTATAGATGTTTCCTAGCAACAGATTTATTGAATAGTGATTTAGTGAATCACTAGTTAGCAACGAGTTACTGAAAACTCAAGGACTTTATGAAGAGCTGCTGTGACTCAGAGTCCTGCTTAGAATCAGGTTTAGGTTAGTGGGCAGGGAATGCACTATGTCAGTGAGGGTCCTCACAAGTATACAAAGACAAACGTGTGTGTGTGTGTGTGTAGGTCAGGATCAGGTGACCTAGTGTGTGTGTAAGCTCTCTGTGTTTCAGGACTCTTCCTGACCCCCAAACCCTGCTGATGCAGCTGAAATCAGACTCTGTGTTACCATGAGAACAAAGGCTTCATCACCGCAGCAACACAAACACCTCCTGAACAAAGGCGGCCATGTTTCGAGAACTCTGTCCTTCCATAAATCCCAGCAGCGAGCGGCTCTGAGCGGTTTGACACTGGGAGCTGCTGAGCGTCATGCCTCTGCCCCGACGCCGTTCATCCTTCCTGGGACAGCCGTCCTCCGAGCGCCCGACCCCGGCCTCCTGCGGGCGGATCGGTTCAACTGGCACCATTGCCCCCCGTGGCGTCTTTGTGGGCTCCACCCCCCCAATGGGCGGGGCCTCCTGCCTGGGGACACGAGTGTCCCGGCGGGCTCTAGGTATCAGCAGTGTATTCCTACAGGGGATGAGGAGCAGCGCGGCACTGGTGCTGCCCCGGGTCGGGGAGCGGGTGGCGAGCCATGGTGCGGCGGCGGCCGGACTGAACAGCTGCCTGATGGAGTACAGAGACAAAGTGAGAGCGCTGGAACAGCTGAATCAACAGCTGGAGGAACAGATCCGACTCTGTCTGGACCGCAAAGCATTCAGTGCTGGAGCCTGGGGGCCCCTCAGGAGGGACTGGGAGGACGTCTACAGACAGGTGAGGACAGGTGGGGGGGGGGGCGTCTAGATCCATGGGTACACTGCAATCACTGTCTCCATGGCAGCACTTACGTGTTTACATCCCCCAAAGCATCATGGGGACTGTAGTTCCCACAGGGTGGGGCCCCTGGTGCAAAATGACTTTTATTCTTGAGATCTCAAATGTTGACAGGCAGACAAATATTAAAAAGTCTTATTGGAGTAAAATTGTTAGTTTCTATTGTAGCAGCCTGAGGTAGTGAAACCTCCCAGCATGCACCGGGGCCACAGACTGACGGTGTTCAACATGTTGTTTCCAGAGTTACTCTGGTTTCTACACTTCACTCACTTTCTAAAGAGGAACTCAAACACACAACACACCTGTTTGAACTGCTTTCAGAGAAAACCCCCAAACTCATGCGGTGACGCACATTTGTGTTACCATGGTTACCAAATTATGTTGTACAAACAGTCATGTGGTTGGTCGGCTTTGTTTCCCACAAACAAAGCACCAGAACCACCAGGTGGTCTCGGTCCAAGAATAGACCCCCCAACAGGTGAACCCACGCTGGAGGACTGATCACCACTTTTTAACAGCAGACCTGGCTGATATGCAGAGAACCGGAACCTCCAGCTCCTTTAAGCAGATCTTATCTAACGGCCCGAGAAGTCTGCCGTTAAATATTCAAGTTACAGCAGAGGTGGAAGTTTCTCCTGTTAGTTTTTTTACAACTTCATCATCCTTATTAGTACATGATGACCTCACGTAAAGCCCAGCAGAGCTTCAACCTGATTGGTCTGATCAGCAACATCGGGGGGTGGGGGGGTGTCTATGTTGTAGTAGTTGAAGTACAATATTTCCCTCTGACATGTGGTGCAGTAGAAGCAGAAAGTAGCATAAACTGGATATACTAACTAGCTCTGTCCGTTAATCTGCTTCATCAGGACAGCAGTGTCTCCATGGCAACAACTGGAAAATAACAAACAATAACTGAATAACTCTGTGTGTGTGTGTGTGTGTGTGTGTGTGCGCTGCCCCCTGCTGGCTGCAGCTGCTCACAGCACTCTGATTTCCTGTGTTTTCTGCAGGTCAGTGAAGCCATCCTGGATAACGCTCGGCTGGTGCTGCAGACGGAGAACGTTCAGGCCAACGCTGAGGACTTCAAGGACAGGTCAGAGGTCACACACACACACACACACACACACACACACACACACACACTAAAGTCAGGTCTCGTGTCACTGATTATTGATCCAATTAGTTTGACTCCAGTTTGTGGTGCGTTCGTCAGATAATCATTATATGTGACACCTGTAGTTCCACATCACTGCGTCAGGTGATTAGACACAGTGACATCTCAGTCTTGGTCCTGCAGGTACGAGAATGAGCTGCCGTTCAGGAAGGCGGTGGAGGAGGAGATCAGCTCTCTGTACAAAGTGATCGACGACGCCAACCTGACGAAGGCTGAGCTTGAGGAGCAGATGGAGAACATGAGAGCTGAGCTACGCAATCTAGAGCACAACCACGAGCAGGTCCCACTCCCACCAAAAACCAAAAAAACACACCATTTAACCTCAAACCACAGGAGAACATTTCCACAGCTGCTGTTCAACGACACATCTGTCAGCTCAGAAAGATTTGAACTAATAATGGAGTCTGGTCTGCAGTGTGTTGCTGCATTAATTACTGACTGTTACTGTGATAATTATAATAAATGTATGAGTTGATCAATAAAAAATATAACTTAATTAAATGTGCAATAAAAACACATTATAAAACCCAGAGTTAAAGAGATTATTAAAATAAATTTAAATTTTATTTATCAAATTGGCTTTCTTTGTTCTTTAAATGAGAAATTTAGAATTGAGTTCACTTTATGACAAAAAGGTACATTTAGTAAAACAACCATAAATAAAAATATTAAACTGGATTAATAACTTTAGTCTTTAACTCTGAATTTATAATTCAGTTTTAAAACGGAACAAACTTTAAATTTAACTTTAAATTCTATTCCTATTTTATTTATAATTCTGTTCTTGTTTTTAAGTTTTTTACATCTTTCAAATACAAACTGAAGGAAGTTATAATATGGATTTTCACTGATTAATGAATTGATTATAATTAGCTCATGAGCAGTAAACTGATGATCCTGAGGTCATGTGACCTGTCTACTTCCTGTCTGTCTGTCCCCGCAGGACGTGCGAGTCCTCTACAGTCAGATGGCGGGACGTGAGGTGGACGAACCTGACGCTCCCATAGAAACCAGTCTGGACCAGATCCTGGCCTACATCAGGAGCCACTGGGAGAAGGTGACGGAGAGGAACCGAGCTGAGACCGACAGCTACCTGGAGTGTAAGGTGAGGACGTGTCACCTGCACAGGTGTCCTCACATGTTGAACTGTTCCTTTAAGGTGTGTCTGATGGCGTGTGTGTTGCTGCAGGAGGCACAGTGTGTGAGCAGCAGACTGAGTCCCGAGGAGGAGCAGGTGGAGGCGCTGAAGGCCGAGTGTAACGACACCGGCTGCAAGATCCAGAGTCTGCAGGCCGAGACTGAGTCCATCAGAGCGCTGGTGAGACTCACACAGCGATCAATAACCTGATCGATCAATAACTGACCTCAGAAACACATCATTTGTCTGTTGTCGTCCTGCAGAAACGAGGCCTGGAGAACTCCCTGGGCGATGCCCGGCACTGGCACGACATGGAGCTGCAGAACCTGGGCTCGGTGGTGGCCAAGCTGGAGGCCGAGCTTGCCGACGTGCGCGGCGAGATCGAACAGCAGCGGTGCGACTACGACACGCTGCTGAGCAACAAGCAGCGTCTGGAGCAGGAGATTGGCATGTACCACGGCATCCTGGACGGAGAGGAGAGCCGCTTTCAGCCTACCGAGATGCCGTGAGTCATCGCATGACACCCCCACCCCGCCAAACCAGGGTCACGTGACCAAACACTCTGAGGTCACTGCACAGATTCAAACACAGCTAAACATTTCCAGCCACCAGAGAAACTACGTCAAGATTCATGCTAACACTTTTATTTACTGTGAAACTAAATGATTAAAATTACCTGTCCAGGTGCTCAGGTCTGCATTCAGAGCCTGAAGGAGCTGCCAGTGCTTCTGTTGCTCCAGACTCCAGGACAGACACTCCAGGACCTCCAGGACAGTGATCCTAGGAGGATCTGAGGAGCAGACTGGAGTCCAGCAGAAACTTTCTGGATGTTTGTGTTTATTCAGACAAACGTGGACTCTGTGAGGGCGAACTGGTCTCTGCTGGAGGACTTTCTACCTGGGGAGGTGTGCAGGTGTGAATGATGCTGAGAACCTGCAGCAGGAAGTCCAGAGTGAACAAATCAACAGGAGGAAGCGAATCAGAGTGATGACCTGAGGTCATGTGGTGTGAATCTGATCTGAATTGACGTGAAGAAGTCCTCAGGTAAACCTGTTCCCAGAACACCTGAGGACCCAGCCTGAACTGGTGCTCAGGTCCAGACTGTAGAGGGTTCTAAGGGTTCTGGATTGGTCCTGCTTCGATTGGACTCAACAGAACCAATCAACAACTTGCTGGAAAGGTGCCAGATAAATCAATTTGTAATTAGCTGCAACAGCTAAGATCTGCAGTCTGTTTGGACTCGGAGAATCGCGTGTTGATGACACGTCTGTGACCATCAGAATCTCAGCATCATGAGACATGTCATAATCACGGGTCGAGGCGTGTCATCATGCCCTGGGGGTCTTGCAGTCGGTGGAGAGCACCTGCGGCGCCTGGTTCTAAAAGCTGCGGCCGCCTCGACCTCGTGAGGTCATTGTTGGCCACGTGTTCATGACATCAGAGCGAGTCAGGATCAAATCTAACTGGCTGCGTTGTGTGGCGATCGCCGGTGATCGATTCTGTGCCGGACAGGCTCATCTCTAACAAGCCTATCAACACACACCTGGGAGATATGAGGTGGTCACATGATCAGTTCATGACGTCATGAGGTGACAAGGGTCACCTGAAAGCACCGTTAAACTAGTGATCAACTCACGAAGGATTGTGACCTTCACCCTCTTCATGTTTTAAATAAGCGAGGTGAATAAATCCAGCACACCTAACAAATGTTGACACACCGACTGACAGGTGCTTTAAAGAACGCCAGGTGTGTTTACCTGTTTCACTCTGAAGTGATGACATCACAACAGGTGTCATGTGATCAAAGTAATTGAGGGCTCAGTTTTCTGATCAATAAAGCACTTTTTTTGATATTTTAAAATGAATCTGAACTGTGAGGATGATGATTATTGATTGTTTCTGTTTGAACTTCTGCTGATGAGAAAATAAACGAGTTTTATTAGAACAGAACTGTTGATTGATCTGTTCCAGCTGTAGAACGCTGAGTTTTTTAAACAGAGTTTGGCTCGAGTCTCCTCACTGGTCCTTAAATGCTGAAACATAAAAACATTTTCATAAAATATTGATCAGTTTGTGATCAGTAAGTGCCCTGAGATAACTTTGTTATGATATGGCGCTATATAAATAAATAAATAAATAAATAAATAAATCAGTTTGACAAACGTCATGATGGAGATTTTTCATCCTTTTAAATTGGAAACGAAAAGATATTTAATTTTAAATATTTAAGTCCGTTATGGATCTGTTCTCTGCTGCAGTTTGCTTGATCAGTAACTTTAACTGTTCACACACATTTATTATTATTATTATTATCATTATGAATAAAGAGCAGACGCTTTCAGTCAGGAAACAGCAGCCTCTTTAATGATCCACAAACCTCTCAGCAAAAAACTAAATCAATCATAAATTAATCAATAAAAATAAAAGTCATGGATGACGGAGCTCTGTTGATGTACGGAGACCGGAGAGGGCCAACTCAAGGACATTCAGTAAAATGATATACAAACTTATTTTTGTTTGTCATGATTTGTGACTCTTGACCTTTGAAAAAACTGACACTTACAGGAAAAACTTCAAAGCTTTCAGCCGCACGTCATGGCCTTCATCAGCACATGGAGCTCCATATTCCAAAATCAGGTCACGTGGTAACAACTGAACCATCTCCATGACAACTGAAGAAAATCAATCTGCTGAGGAAGACCACAAGAGGCAGCTGAAAGCTCTGGAAAGTTTCCAGAAAGTGGATCCATGGTGGAAAACGACAAATCATTTCTTTTGAAATGATGCAAATCCAAAACGTTAGTAAATCAATAATTAATAACTAGAAAACACATACTGTTAATCGAACAGTAATCATGGTTTAATCTTTAAAAGATTCACAGAACGTCTCTTCTGTCTTCACACCATAATAATTAACATTCATTGATTATAATTAGCAGTGAATTATTGAGGTGAGTCTCTCCGTCCAATAAACCCGACGACGAAAGCAGCTTTGGTTCTTCGACTACTGCAGTCGAGACTCAAAACACGTTTAGATTCATCATTAAATAATCACGTCTTTAACACTTCCTGCTCCATGAGCTTTCCTCTAGCGCCCCCCTCAGGACAAACATGTTTATGTCCACTACTGTTCAGACTCTAAAGCTTCATTCAGACAGCATGAACACCGAGACCAGAACCTGCCCTGTAACAGACATTCAGCAGGACAGAGACTAAAGCCTCCTCAGGGGGGCGTCGGAAAGCAAAGATACTGCAGTAGGTGAATCTGACCTCCTCCTCCTCCTCCTCCTCACTCAGTCAGGTCTGAACTCACAGACATGAAACTCATATTGAATCATTCAGTGAGACTTCTCATTATCTCTGATGTCCAGAACAAACGTCCAGAAAGAACAAAGAGCTTTTCTTCGGTATCACAGTGATCAGTGATAGTTGTCTGAACATCAGGGTCCACTGCAGACAGGTGATGGACTCTGACCACACGGACACTGATACAGGCTGAAGACAGCAGCAGCGACCTGCAGCTGATGTTGCAACAGTTTCTGTCGTCTTATTGGTTCCCAAACAGGCCGATCTGTTCTTTCTGACTCTCTGTCTTCTTCACGTCTGCAGCTCTACTTCCTGTCAATCACACTCTTTGATTACAGCTGATCAATAAAACAGTCCAGTGAACTCGGTCACAGAAACCGATCAGAGCAGTCGTCCTGTTCAAGTCAGCAGCTTTGTCTCTTTGTTTGGAGAGGAAGTGACTTCCTGTTGGTCGTTTCAATCAAGTATAAAATCAATATGTAACATTAATTGGTCCACACGTTCGCTAATAGCACAATGCTAGCAGCTAGCCTCTGCGGGCTTGCTCTACAGTTTTTACCCATAATCCCACAGGCCTGGCGTCAGTGTGCAGGTCTGAGCCCGGCCGTCGTACTGAAAGCTCAGGGAACGCCAGCGGAGGGCGTCGCCTCCCCGCCTGCAGCCGTCAGTAACACGCCAATCCTCAGCCTCTGATTGGAGGGTTTAGGCGGGCTGCAATGGGATACAGCCGACCCCGACCCCCCCCTCGTGACAGACCATGGGGGCCATGAAGGTCCAGCGGTTGGTGTCGGGGTTGTACATCTCCACAGAGCTGAGGTTGGACTGTCCGTCGTAGCCGCCCACCGCGTACAGACGTCCTGATGTAGAAACCAGCGACACTCTGCTGCGGCGCGTGTTCATGGCCACCAGGAGGCTCCACTGACCCGACGCTGAGCTGAACACCTCCGCCCCGCTCAGGAAACCCGAGCCGTCGTACCCCCCCGCCACGTACATGTGACTGCCGAGAGCCGCCGCCCCGTGACGACAACGCTTGTTCATCATGGCTGCCGCCGGGTGCCAACGGTTTGTGTGGTGGTTGTAGTACTCCACCTGCAGGACGGGAGGGGAAGTACAACACATAAAACATTAAGATGGATCTGCGGTGAAAAACAAATCCATCTAAAATACTTCTTTCAGGACTGAAATATATCTATAAATTATATACTGGTATAAATATTTAATGCTGTTTCTTCATACTGAAATACACTCTTCACTGATACTACTACTACTACTACAAACAATAATATCAGTAATACTAATAGTAATAACAGGGCAGGAAAAACAACAATCAATAAGATATATTAACCTCTCTATTATTATTGCCACACTGTTGTAATAGTTTTCTCTGTCAGTATTGATTTTAAATGATGAACAGCAGAGACACAGGTGAGTGGAGAGGGTGGTGGAGACTGATCAGTTGTATTGATCAAACTGACCGTGTTGAAGATCTGTAAACCGTCATGGCCGCCAGAGACAAAGATGCGTCCGTCAAACACCGTCACACCGGCAGCACTGCGGCTCGCACTCATCTCCGTCACCACCGTCCACCTGCAGCAGGTGGATCATTATTCTGAATATTATGGAATCATTACACACACACACACACACACTTATAAACATATATACACAGTATCAGGCTCTTCATGGCCTGGCTCCAGACTATATTTTAGACCTTGTAATCTCTTATGAACCTGTGTGTAGCTTGAGATCCTCAGGCAGTGGTCTTCTGTCTCTCCCAGAGTCTAGGCTGAAAACTAAAGGGACAGAGCTCTTGCCACCAGGGCCTCAAGACCTGCCTGAGGAAATAAGGATGTCTGAGTCAGTGTCTTCCTTTACGTCTCTTCTTCTTCTTCTTCACCATTGGTAGGAATGCTGCACGTGCGTGAATTGTTGTGCTCGAGACAAACAAAGCGAGGAGCCGCTCGGAGCAACGAGACGTCAGAAACTCCTCAGGGAACCTTCCAGGCAGTGGGGGGCAAACAGCGGCTTGTGGACCAAAGCAGGCCCTCCAACAAAAACATCTGGCCCCTGATGAAAGCTGAAACTTTCATTTTGTAGTCTGCATCCAAGCTTTTACATGATTCTTCACAAATCTGCTGTAAATATCAACATAAACACGCGGTTCGTGTGTCCAGCTAACTGCTGGCCCCTGGATCAAGCTGGCCCCTGCTGTCAGGTGAGACTCACCTGTCAGTCTCTGGAGAATAACACTCTACTGAGTTCAGAGATGATTTTCCGTCGTAGCCGCCACACACGTAGATGTGTCCGTCAATCACAACCGTTCCCATGGCGCTGAGGACAACAATACGTGTTATTACTCCTCTACAGTTTCAGGATCAGTGTATCGATCAATGTATCGATCGGGGTATTGACCTGCGCTGGCTGTTCATACTCGACACACGTGTCCAGCCGTCCGTCTCCGGGTTGTAAACCTCCACCGTGCTGAGCCGTGATTGACCGTCATATCCACCAATGGCATATAGTAGCCCATTGACGACGGCCACGCCCACTCTGCTGCGAGCCGTCCTCATTGGCTGACAGCGCTCCCAGAAGTTCCCGATTGGATCGAACACTTCGACCACGTTTAAGGAGTCACCTGAAAAAAGAAACACTGACTGTCAGCTGAGGACCAATCAAATATCTGCGGTGACATCACAATGTCTGTGATAGGTCAGTTATTCTGACTCCTAAACTGAGCCAGAAACTTAAAATACATCAACCGCTGATGTCACCAACCAATCAGCTGCAGTTCCTCTAAGGTCCACCAGATGCTGCTGTAACCAAACTGTCTTATTATGATGACTGAGCTTCTTCTACTGTCAGTGTGAGGGGAGACAGACAGGTGTAGACCGACAGACAGGTTTGCAGCGTACCTGAGCTGTTGAGTCCTCCCACTGCGTAGATGAGTCCTGTGATGGACGTGCAGCACCTCTGTCTGGTCTTGAAGGCAGGCAGGTGAGGACGACGCTCCGGCATCAGATGGAAATCTTTGGCTTCATCCACCAGATCTCTGACAGGAAACAGGAAACACAGCAGAGTCAAAAACAGAGACAGAGATAGAGTCAGAGACAGAGTCAAAAACAGAGACAGAGATAGAGTCAAAGACAGAGTCAAAAACAGAGTCAGAGTCAAAGACAGAGTCAAAGACAGAGTCAGAGTCAAAAACAGAGACAGAGTCAAAGACAGAGACAGAGTCAAAGACAGAGACAGAGAGAGAGTCAGAGAGAGAGTCAGAGACAGAGAGAGTCAAAGACAGAGACAGAGTCAGTGTCAGAGATAGTCAGTGTCAGAGATACAGTCAAAGACAGAGACAGAGTCAGAGAGAGAGTCAGAGACAGAGAGAGAGACAGAGTCAGAGTCAAAGACAGAGTCAGAGATAGAGTCAGAGACAGAGTCAAAAACAGAGACAGAGATAGAGTCAGAGACAGAGTCAAAAACAGAGTCAGAGACAGACAGAGTCAGAGACAGACAGAGTCAAAGACAGAGACAGAGTCAGTGTCAGAGACAGAGTCAGTGTCAGAGATAGAGTCAGTGTCAGAGATAGAGTCAGTGTCAGAGATAGAGTCAGAGTCAAAGACAGAGTCAGAGATAGAGTCAGAGACAGAGTCAGAGACAGAGTCAGAGTCAAAAACAGAGACAGAGATAGAGTCAGAGACAAAGTCAGAGTCAAAGACAGAGTCAGAGACAGAGTCAGAGAGAGAGTCAGAGAGAGTCAGAGAGAGAGTCAGAGAGAGAGTCAAAGACGGAGTCAGAGTCAAAAACAGAGACAGAGATAGAGTCAGAGACAGAGTCAGAGTCAAAAACAGAGACAGAGATAGAGTCAGAGTCAAAAACAGAGACAGAGATAGAGTCAGAGTCAAAAACAGAGACAGAGATAGAGTCAGAGTCAAAAACAGAGACAGAGTCAAAGACAGAGTCAGAGTCAAAGACAGAGTCAGAGTCAAAAACAGAGACAGATAGAGTCAGAGACAAAGTCAGAGTCAAAGACAGAGTCAGAGTCAAAAACAGAGACAGATAGAGTCAGAGACAAAGTCAGAGTCAAAGTCAGAGTCAAAGACAGAGTCAAAGACAGAGTCACAGAGAGAGTCACAGAGAGAGAGAGTCAAAGACAGAGTCAGTGTCAGAGATAGTCAGTGTCAGAGATACAGTCAAAGACAGAGACAGAGTCAGAGAGAGAGTCAGAGTCAGAGATAGAGTCAGAGACAGAGTCAAAAACAGAGACAGAGATAGAGTCAGAGACAGTCAAAAACAGAGTCAGAGACAGACAGAGTCAGAGACAGAGAGAGAGTCAGAGACAGACAGAGTCAAAGACAGAGACAGAGTCAGTGTCAGAGATAGAGTCAGTGTCAGAGATAGAGTCAGAGTCAAAAACAGAGACAGAGTCAAAAACAGAGACAGAGATAGAGTCAGAGTCAAAAACAGAGACAGAGATAGAGTCAGAGTCAAAAACAGAGACAGTCAAAGACAGAGTCAGAGTCAAAGACAGAGTCAGAGTCAAAAACAGAGACAGATAGAGTCAGAGACAAAGTCAGAGTCAAAGACAGAGTCAGAGTCAAAAACAGAGACAGATAGAGTCAGAGACAAAGTCAGAGTCAAAGACAGAGTCAGAGACAGACAGAGTCAGAGACAGACAGAGTCAGAGACAGACAGAGTCAGAGACAGACAGAGTCAGAGACAGAGAGAGAGTCAGAGACAGACAGAGTCAAAGACAGAGACAGAGTCAGTGTCAGAGATACAGTCAAAGACAGAGTCAGAGAGAGAGTCAGAGACAGAGAGAGAGACAGAGTCAGAGTCAAAGACAGAGTCAGAGATAGAGTCAGAGACAAAAACACAGTCAGAGATAGAGTCAGAGACAGAGTCAAAGACAGAGATAGAGTCAAAGACAGAGATAGAGTCAAAGACAGAGATACAGTCAAAGACAGAGATACAGTCAAAGACAGAGACAGAGTCAGAGAGAGAGTCAGAGACAGAGAGAGAGACAGAGTCAGAGTCAAAGACAGAGTCAGAGATAGAGTCAGAGACAGAGTCAAAAACAGAGTCAGAGATAGAGTCAGAGACAGAGTCAAAGACAGAGATAGAGTCAAAGACAGAGATAGAGTCAAAGACAGAGATAGAGTCAAAGACAGAGTCAAAGACAGACTCAGAGTCAGAGACAGACGTTTTATTGACACGTCACCTAGAAGGGGATTATACTTGTACATAGAGACAAATGTGGGCTTTTTTGGTCTCACCTGCATTTATGACAGCAGCGTACAAGTTCGTCCTGCTGGACTCGGTCTGACAGGAACTGAGGTCGACACAGAGGAAGTCTGATCTTTGACAGCAGCTCCGGCAGCAGAGACTCCCTCCGGTCCCGGTCATGATGAACCCAGGCCAGTACTGCCTCATACACCTACACAGGTACAAGACATTCAGCACACCTCACCTGCACAGGTACAACAAATTCAAGAGGTGTGTTTCTCTCTGATGGCTTCAGATGAGGCGTCTCACCTGTTCCTCTGCTTTGATATTGAGTTCATCACAGCCGACCAGCTCTAGCACCTCCTCCGTCCTCAGACCCAGAAACTCCTCCGACACAGAAACCTCCACAAAGTGCTGATGGAGGAAGCTGCTGGCCGAGTCGTACAGAGTCGTACACATCATGGTCTCCGCAAACTGACGCACACCCAGACAGTTCTTTGGATGTAACCTGAACACCACAGACCAGAGGAGGCAGACAGACAGACAGAGAGACAGACGGGTCAGGAGTCATTAGTTTAATACATTTCATTAATTGATTTCATTGTTCCGTGTCAGAGGATGCAGTTGTGTCCCCAAAAGATTCTTTGAAGATCATTTTCTTCTTTTGTAAAATCAGAAGAATTTGTGTTGAATTATTTGATTTTATTAAATTAAAGTGAACACGGACGAGTGATTGTTTTTTATCCATAAAGGAGTTGTACAGTTGGGCATTAAACTTAATTCCCAAACTTGGAAGCGAAAACCATGTTATACATTTGAAAGCTTCAGAACAGCTACTAAATGGACCTCAATGACTGTCTTTGTCAGCTGCTGTTTCCAAAGTCAGGGATGAACTTTAAAGCGCTAATAAATAATATGATTCCATGGCAACTAAGTAACCTCTTCATCTGCTGATGAAGATCATGTGATGCGACTGAAAGCTCCAGAACAGCCAATAAATCTAATAAGACCCTGTGGAGAGTTTTAAAGTGTTGTCATCAGGTCACAACCTCAGGTCGAGTCTTCATGCTTCCAACCAAAGCCTTTCTGTCTTTTAGTCGTTTTGAATAGTTTGTAATTGCCTTTTAAAGACTGCTGAGATTCTAATTTCTAATTAAATTCCGGACTCTGATGTTACCAGACGTGTCAGCTGGTCTGTAAACTGACCTCTCCTGCAGGAAGGCGCAGCAGGCGTCTTTAACGGTCTGCAGCTGCAGGAAGCTGGACCCGATCAGGAGAGACTGGACACTCTGCTGGTCGATGGCAACATGGCCGCTGTACGCAAAGTTGATCAGCGCCTCCAGAGCGCTGCGGGCAGACGGGACGGTTAGACTGGAGTCGGACTAGCATGTGGGTGCCTGTACTGGTCTTTGGTTACCTGGGGTCCATGCCGTGCATCAGGATCTCGTCCTGTTTACACTCCACCATGTCGTTGGTGAACATGGCGTGAAAGTACGGGATGGAGGCCGCCAGGACGATCCGGTGAGCGCTGAACTTATGGTCCCCGACCTGCAGAGGACAGGCACATCACCATGACAACACGCTGCAGGGTAGCCGTGTTAGCTTCAATGACTCGGTTGATGCTAACAGCCCGTGACGTCACTGACCTGTTAGCTTATATTAATAATCCGCTGTTAGCCCTTAGCATGCTGTTAGCCGGCTAGCAGGCTAACTTCAGCCTCGAGCGTCGTCACCTTTACCTTGAGCGTGACATCACAGAGTTTCCCCTGACGTCGGATCTCCTCCATGACGACATAGCCTCGTGCCGGCAGGTCGTGCACCGAGAAATGAACTAAATCCTCGAGCTCTTCGCAGAGAACGTCTCCCATCGTCAGCAGCGGCGGCGCGGACTGAGCCCTCCCGGCCGCCGTTCGGCCACAGCCTTCACAATAAAACACTTTGGCGTTTGGCCTTCACAATAAAAGTTTAAAGCGTATCAAAAACGTTTTAAATATTGGCCCACGAGCAAAATTATATTCACGAGACCGGAAGTGGCTCTTCCCGGGGGGGGTAGGCAGTAAGTTCCATAACAAGCGGTCTGACAGGAAACTGGACTGGTTTTCAGAATATCTAGCCCGTCACGGGAGACTTTGGCTAATCACAGGCCATTTCAGATACGGCCTGTTCCTATTGGCTGAGCTGCAAACGCAGACGCTGAAATCCTGTAAGTTGTGATAAATGTCCAACACCCCCTTTACCTGCAGCCGTGTGTCGAGGCACGATGACAACTTCTGAGGGGGTGTGGTGTACTAGCCTGCCAGCCACTGGAGGCCGTCTTTGAGAAGACCAGTAGCGGTGAGAGGGGCCACGCTCCAGCGAAGTGAGCCCTGGGAGGGATGAGGTTTCAGGGGAACCGGTTCCTTCTGCTGCAGGTGGGAGGGGCTTAGCGGAGTGAAATAGGCCTGTTCTTATTATACATCCATGATTGTCCTTCCTTCCCAGACATTTTAGTGATTCTTCTTCAGTGTTTATTGGCGGTTGGCAAACCAGCTTAGAGGTGCATTACCGCCACCAGCTGGACTGCAGTGTAGAACAGGAGCCTGCTGTTCTCCTGCCGTTGCTTTGGTCTGAATCTGAGATAACCACGCCCCATTCATTTCAATATAAGAAAATGAAATAAAGCCCCCTGAAATAAATAAAAGTAGTCCTTTGAAAAACGTCATTTTGAAATAAAAACCTATTTATTTATTTATTGAACTAGACTCATTTATATATTTATATTTACATTTATTTATATATTTATTGCCTCGTATTTATTTCATAGCCTTATTTATTTATTTCATAGGCATATTCAGTTATTTATTTATAGATTTTAAATCTCCTCTCCACTCTGACAGTTAGGTCCACCACATACACACTCATGTAAAACTCTCAAAGGGCTGAAAATTTCATAAAACTAAAATTGAAACGGTGTAAAAAGTATGAATGATATGAAAAAGTTGAATTAATGTGATTAAGTCCAACATGTGAACATTTTAAAGTTTGAATGGAGTTTCTACGTGAATGTATAGATGAGTGGGTTTGAATGATTTTCTAATTGACTCCCATTATGACAAAGTTTCAAAGAAAGTTGAATATTTTTAATATTTTGAATGGCATTTGAAGGTTGAATAATACCCAGAATGTGTGAAAGATGTGGAACATTTTGATGTTTGAATAGAGTTTCTAGCTGAAAGTATGAATGAGTAGAAAAGAGCTGAAAAACCTTGAAAAAGTGTCAAAATGTGTCAATTTGGAACATTCTGTCCATTCATTTGAATGGGGCAAATTTCCTGGAAAACCTTGAATATCTTGGAAAGTATGAATATTATGAATGAGAAAAGTAATAGCTGGAATGTCCTAATTGAGCTGAATATTTTGATGTTTGAATGAAGTTTCTGCGTTGAAAACTGTGGAACTAGTTAAGAGCCAAAATAAGCAGCAGAATAATAATAATAATACTTTTTTTTTGTAGAACATATGTTGTGATTGCTTCCAGCATTCACACCAATTACTTTGAGGTTATTTTTTAATTTTGGGGTGAAGCGGGTGGGTTTGGTGGGGCATTGCCCCCCGTGCCCATGCCTAGAACCAGGCCCGGTTCATATGAATAATAATAAAGTTTATTTCAGCCATAACTATCTGAACGTGATCTGCAGACTCCAGGTGGCCTACAGGTGGATCTAACAGGATGGACATATTCTCTGAAGGCTGCTAGAAACTGTCTGACTGCAGCTGTTTGTCACAGCGCCCCCTGCTGCTGATCTCTGATTTCGTCCACTGTCCAGATGAGGTGCAGTTCATCTCCAAGGAGCCTAGTCTTTTCTGCTCAAACAGGAAGTGAAGTTTCCTCTGAGGTTTTGAAATTAAAACTTCAGTCACTGCTCTCTGTTCAGACTGACAGAAAACAAACCAAAGATCCAAAATAAAGACACTTTTTCACAATGTCTTTTTTGTTCCTTTTTATTGTGGCAGTTTTGTTTCTGTTGTCTATATTTCCATATTTAGAGTTCTTTCACTGATTTCTGATCTTTATATTTGGCTTTTTTGCCTGTTCTTGTTTTATTGATGTGTGTTTTGACGTTGTTGTGTTTGTGTTGAGCTCATGAAGGCTGAGGGGCTCCAAATAAAGAATGCTACGGTGGCCCTGAGGGCTCAACGCACCGCAGCTTCAGAAAACATCTTCATCAGTTTGGCAACACGTGCACTGCAGGCAGCTTTCTCTCTCTCTTTCTGATAGAGTCGTTTTCCTTTTTAAAGCCGACAAAAACGTCCTGAGCGTTAACTGAATGAACGGATGAAAAACGTCCAGCTGAGGACACTTCGCTCTGATCGGACTTGTTTGTTGATAAACAGTTTGAAGAAATTGATTTCCAATCAAACCAGCAGCTCAGGATGAATAAAACAAGAGGAGAAAAACACACTTCTAAAAATAAACACAGAAAAGTTTTATTCACATATTTCTGTTTGACTCCTGAACACCGACCACCTGTGAAGCTTCATTTCTCTGAGGATGAATCAACAGACTGAAGTCACTTTTAGTTTGGAGGATGGTGTGGTGCATTCAGGAACATCAGTCAGAGGACGAACATCCAGATGTTTCTGCTGTCTGGAAGTAAACAGGTGAAGTAACATCTGAACCGCAGTAGGGTTCATGTTTTAGTCCCGCTGAGCATTTCACAAGACTCAAGCTCAGATGTCAGATTGTCCCTGAATGCAGCAACAAGAGTTTGCTGTTGGGCCCTGCTGCTCTCTGCAGCTGCTCTGCTCACCGGATTAAACATAAATAAGACTCGATACTCTGGGATTCAAAGTGTGAAATAAACTGTTTAAAAATGCCGACGTTCTCTAACACACCAGCTGCTGGTGTTTGGGGCCAGCTGAAGGTAGCATTAGCTGCTAATGTTAGCGTCACTGGCCTGGTGTTCACAGGAGCTGGTGTTTCCTTCAGTTTGGGAATGTTGTGGATGAACTGAAGCCGCTCTGTGATTGGACGACACAGAGAGCTGATTTCTTTCCAGATTTCATACAAAATGTGTAGATTTGGAAAACGATCAGCAGGAATGGAAAATATTTGTAGTTAAAACATGACAAAACCTGCACACAAACAAACTGAAGAAGTTACACTACGCTCTGTCAGTGTGTGTGTTCATGTGTGTGTGTTCTACGCAGACAGGTCACTGTTGTCGAAGCGTTCCTGGTCGTACACCTCCGCGACCACCTTGCGTCCTCCGAACCAGCGGCGGTTGAGCGCCTGGATGGCTCGGTTCATCTCGGCCACCTCTGAAAACTCCACGAAGATCTTAACGATGACGTCGGCGTTGTCCTCCTCACCCTGGCGCTCCTGGTAGATGATAACACGCTTCACGCGGCCGAACTTCCCGCACTCCTCGGTGACCTCGCCCTCCAAGTCGTCATCGATGTCGTCAGGACCGACCATGTTCCTCAGGACCATCACGGTCGACTGAAGGGGGGTCAGAGAGAGCAGGTCAATGATTTCACTCCATAATCCCATTTTCTATTAATGACACTAACGATGCTCAAATTAACGTGTCAAGTGGACAATTTCAGTTTGGAATCGTCCTGATTTTAGCTCACTTCTGATGACAATGAAACTGAAATGTACTGTATGTTCTCTTTCCTCCTGCTCTCTCTCTCCCGCTCCCCCCTTCCCCCTTCAACCCAACCGGTCGAGGCAGATGACCGCCCACCTTGAGCCTGGTTCTGCTCGAGGTTTCTACCTGTTAAAAGGGAGTTTTTCCTTGCCACTGTCGCATAGTGCTTGCTCATGGTGGGAACTGTTGGGTCTCTGTAAATATAAAGAGTCGGTCTAGACCTGCTCTATTCGAAAAAGTGCCCTGAGATAACTTTGTTATGATATGGCGCTATATAAATAAAACTGAATTGAAACAGCTTTTTCACAATCGAACATTAAGGCGACACCAACGAGTCTCAAGTCTGGGAAATCCCAAAATAATCCCTTACTGCTGCACCTTTGGTTCTGAGCTGCGTCGGGTGTTTACACCCGGCCTACTTTACTTACCTTTATATACTTTTATTTAATCCTTTACCTTCTTATGTGACTCATTTAGTTAATTGCGTACAAATGTAGAAAGTAGAAGGAAACATTTTAAAGTTTTAACTTGATCCCTGTCCTCCCGGCTGGTAATGCCTTGCTCCTGGGCAGGCGTTAAACCCTCGCCCTCAAGACCAACAAGTCCCAAGTCAAGTCCAGAGTCCCGGCTTACAGATCCATTTGTGTCTGTGTGCCTTTGGTTCTGAGCAGTTCCTGGCGCTTGGACCCCGGTATACTCACTTGACAAGTCTAGCTTATTGACATATTAATTCGTCTCTTTCCTTCCTTATGACACACTGAGTTAAGTTACTTATTTGCATTCGTGTTCTGGACAGTACTGAAAGGAAGTATTTAAAGTTTAGAGTTGTACCCTCCTTCTGCCCTGATGGTCTTGCTCCAGCAGGAGGAGTTGAACCCTCCTCCTGGCTGTTAGCGTCTTACTCCTGGGACCAGGACTCCGTACCTCCTGCTTGCGGAGCAGTTTCCTCATCACCATGTGTCTGGCGCTGCTGCCACTGATGCTCATGTGCTCCTGCTCGCTGAGCGGCTCCATGGCTCCGTCTTGCTGCGCCTCCTGCTGACGCTCCTCCTCCTCTTTCCTCTTCACATCAGAGCCAAGAGAGGCCGGGGGTGTAGCCAGTACTGGGTTCACCAAACCCACCTGAGGCAGGCCGGGTCGGGCCGGGGTCACACCTGAAACAGACAGGAAGCAGGAAGGACAGGACGATCAGACGGGCGGCGGTCCGGCTGCAGGGAGCCGCCCCAGGCTGCTGGAGAAGAACCTCGTCCTGGATGGCAGCTTCTCCACTGGACTGGGACCGACCCCCGGCCTCTTCTACCAACCAGAGCACACACCGGGTGCACTGGTTTAACACGCCTTTACTGCCCTGCTCAGGAGACAGGTGGAATTTAAATGACAGTGCTTAAACTGACTTTGTGCTTCTGTTTTCAATCAGCAGTAAAAGAATGTGTTAACTCCACCCACCTGCGATACGTCACCAGCTAACAGGCAGCGGTAAACCAGTGCACCCACAGACTGTACAGTGTGAAGCATCCTGAGCTCTCAGCTGCTGAATGTTCTTCCTCCTGTGACCATGCTGAACTTTCAAACAAATACTTACAATTGGAGCAGAAATAATCTCAGGAAACAGGAAGCTGTCGCACGTTTTGGACTTTAAGCTACAAATCAGAGGAGGATGACCCCCCCCTCCACTGCTCATGAATGTGTGCAGGTGTATTGTAAAACATGACTGAAACTCCACAAATCACACAGGATCGGAGACTCACTGGCCAATAGGAATGAGGGCCTATGTTTAAAGGGAGGGGCTAGAAACAGTCCTCTTCACTTGGTTGGTCAGTGTGCAGCAAAGGGGAGGGGTTAAGAGGTCACTGTCGGTGCAAATGTTAGGGGTTGGGGGGGTGGGGCAGAGAGAGAGAAAAAAGACAATAAAAGAGAAAATCTATTAGTGGAGATGCTTCTGACGAAGCGACACAAACAACAGCTGGGACAAAGTGCTGAAGGACTGACGGAGGCTTCATCTGCGACACTTTACATCTCAACACGTCTCTTCAGAGGAACTCAACACCTACACCCGCCAAAGTCCTGAAGGACTTCATTGTTTTGTTCACAAAAGTTATTGACTTGTTCTCACAAATCGAGTCCATTTATTTTAACACAAACCACATCTGCCTGGGGGGGCTTCACCACCTGTAGACCCTCATTATCCTTAGATACAAGTTCTTGTATTGTTTACATACACAATATTTTAACCTTGTTCTCAAAAGGTTTAATTTAAAAAAATCTAATCTTTCAACACTTCAGGGTGTGTACGAAGAGAAGAGGCTGTCAGGAAACCGAGCGTTCAGCAACACAAGTGGAAAATAATTCACAAAAACTGATTTCAAAAGCACAAAAATATGTAATGAAACAGTTGTTTTCTTAAAGTCGTGTTCTGCTGATTGTTCTAAATTAAACAGAACATCTGAAGAACGTCGTCTTCTGTGTAAGTACGTGTGTGGACTGAGGGCAGGTAACACTCTACAGGTGTGGGACGGGCTGTGGGAGGGGCTTAGAGGACTTCAGGCAGGAGGTGTGTGGGCGGGGCTGTAGCTGTTCCCACCTGTGATGACACCTGGAGCCTGAGCAGCCATGACGGCTTGAGGAAGTCCTCCCAGCTGCTGAGAGAGGAGCGCCGGTCTGGCCAGAGCTCCCAGCACCGACGCTCCCAGCACCGACGCTCCCAGCACCGACGCTCCCAGCACTGACGCTCCCACCACCTCCTGAATGCACCACCAAACAAAATATATTTAATACTGTGGAAAATATATCAAGTACTGCAAAAGTATATACACTACTGCCCAAGGCATAGGGCAGAGCTGAGATACAGTCAAAAATATATCAAATACTGTGAAAATACCTAAAATAGTGCAGAAAATATATACACTACTGTGGAAAACAGTAGTACATAGTACATCAACTACTACCCAACATGTATCAAATACTGCCATCATTATAAACACTACAAATACCTACTTCTTTATGGAAAAGTACTTCCAGTATTGCAGTATTGCATGTAGGACTACAGCCAGTACTGCAGTACTCCATTCCACCACGTTATACTTCAGTACTTTAATAATTTGTTTTAAATTCATTGGTTCGTTCATATATTTCCTGTTTGTTTCTCCTGTCAGTGGTAGGTGGAGCTTCATGAGTTACCTGAGCAGTGATCTTGGCGGTGGCGGCGGCAGCAGCCACAGCGGCGGCGGCGGGGAGACCTCCAGGGGTCGTTGGCGTGAGGAGGGGTATGGGTGGAGTCACAGCCTTCCCCACCCGCAGGTACTGACCCCCCAGGTCAAACAGGTTCATGGAGG
Source organism: Macquaria australasica (assembly GCA_005408345.1). Lineage (NCBI taxonomy): Eukaryota > Metazoa > Chordata > Actinopteri > Centrarchiformes > Percichthyidae > Macquaria > Macquaria australasica. Next base: position 29,989 of record SEMN01001037.1, read on the forward strand.
CGACAGCGTCCTGAGACGACTGAGCCTTCTCATACTCTGGAGACAAAACCACCAGACCATTGTTAGCTAGACCATTAAATGCAGTCCAACTAGAGTACAGTCTGCAGCCTCACCAGTGCCACCCTGAGGGTGTAATACTCATTACACTCCAGAAAACAAAGCAGTTAGGCTCTCTATGCTTGCAGTGCCAGGGCTCTCACGGGTTCCCATCCGGTACTTCAAGTGTAGCTGCTGCCATCTGGTGGCACCTTTACGTTACAACTATCTTTTGTAGACTTGATGCCTCGCTGCTGCTGCACTCAAAGTTCAACCAGTTTCAACTTGGACTGTTTGTTGGTTGACAAAACCATCTCAACTTAAGGTCTACTTACTAGCTTGTTCTGGAGCTTTCAACCGTATCAAACTCCTTCTCATCCATGCTGTCTTAAAAGTTGAGTTTGACAGTTGCACAGGTTCTTCTGTTCACTGAAAATCCATACCTCATCATCACAAGTTACTATCTTGTTTTCCATAGATCCATATCTTTTCCAAACTAATTATTATTATCATTATCTTGTTCTCACAGAATACTGTTTGATTCTTCAAGGTCAACATTAAACTGTCAAACTCAAATGAATCTCTTTGATTGAAGGACCACACTTTGTTTGTGGTTATAAATGTTTGCCAGCTCTGCTCACCAATGAAGCCGTAGCCTTTGTGCTGTCCGGTTGTCGGTTCTCGGGCCAGCATGCAGGACTTGATCTTTCCAAAGGCTTCAAAGACGCTCTTGATGTCATCGTCGGAGAGGTCGGGGTGGACAGACGCCACATAGATCCTGTTAAAGGCACGCGCTTCCTCCGCCAGCTGGTCGATGATTGGCTGAGCTTGGCCAATGTTACTGGGCCTCCCAACCTGCAAGACGAGCAGGAGGAAAAAATACAAACATATGAAGACTGTCTGAAACATGAAGATATATGACACAGCTGGAACTGGACTCACCTTGATGTTTCTGCCCCCAAGGACGACAGAGTTCATCTGTTCCAGAGCCAGCTGAGCCGCCTCGGGCATCTCATACTCTACGAAGGCAAAACCCTGCAGCGACACAAACACAGAAGATTTAATGAAGAAAACCTGACCTGCTTTTAGATTTTACAGCTCATCTCTATGTTCATGATCTCTGATCTATGAACCCCTTCTAAGCCTGATCCAGACTCTAATAATGGTTTCACACTGTCACCCCGACCCTCAGCTGTGGAACTCCTAACTCTTTAAATCTCTCCATTTTTATCTTCTGGCTTTCTCTTAACTGATGGAAGTTGTTGCAATTGTTATTAACCATTTTATCTCATTTAATCTAATATTTTGGATCTTATTAAGTTTCTTATTCCTTGTTTTACTGTAGAGCACTTTGCACTAAAAGTGGTCTATAAATCAGGTTTTATTATTATTGTGTGTTGGGCTGTTCAGCACTCTGACCTGAACACGACGGCTCCCAACAACAGCTCCAGACTCGGATTGTTATATTTTCAAATGTAACTTAATAAGAAAATTCTCTCTTTCTTGCTCTGACTCAGGCATTGTAAGTAGAAACATAAAGCCTGCTGGGAAACAGGAAGAGCGACAGTGTAGCTGACGTGTTGCATTAGCCTGGCATGCTAACAGTCAGTAATGGATGAAATAAAACAACAACTTTAAAAGGGGAGCTTCTTGAAATCCCCACAGGGTCAGGGAAGGACTCTGCAGTGTGGAAACATTATGATGTTGTGACAACAGATAAAAACACCTCCTCCTGAGCCTGGTGATGGTTCATGTACAAAGTTCTGTTCTGGATCTGTTTGACTTTCGTCAGGTTCAGCCTGAAAGATGTTTAGAGGTTACGTTTATCTGGACGATACTGGGAAAAGTTGATCTACTAACCAGTGAGGCAGATCATTGATTATTTTAAGATGCTGTGGTGTTACAGGCTGCCATTGTCACTAAACATCTGGTAGAAGTTCTAAACCGCTGGTAGAAGTTCTAGAGAGTGTAATGTAAAGATTTTCCATGCAGTGTACAAAAATACCGCCTCTGTCTTGGGTCTCAAATTCAGCTATACCAGGCGGGTTTTGGTCAGGTCTGATCTTCGTGGATCTCAAGGTGCAGCCAGGGGGAGGAGAGTGTCCGGTGATGTGGATGCAGATGATGTGGTTCTGTTGGCTTCATCAGACTGTCATCTTCAGCATACACTGGGGTGGTTTGCAGTCATGTGTCATGTGATAAGCAGTCAAGATGACAGTCAGCACCTCCAAGTCTGAGGCCATGGTTCTATGCTGGAACATGATGGATTTCTCCCTCTGGGTTGGGAGTGAGTTGCTGCCCCAAGCGAGGGAGTTCAAGTATCTCAGGGTCTTGTTCATGAGTGAGGGTAAAATGGAACGTGAGATGGACAGGCAGATTGGGGCGGCGTCAGCAGTAATGCAGGTGATGTACTGGACCGATGTTGTGATGAGGGAGCTGAGCTGGAAGGCAAAGCTTTGGATTTAACAGTGATCTACGTTCCAACCCTCATCTGTGGTCATGAGCTTTGGGTAGTGACCGAAAGAATGAGATCGCGGATACAAGCATCCGAAATGAGTCTTCTCTGTAGGGTGGCTGGGCTCACCCTTAGAGAGAGGGTAAGGAGCCCAGACATCCGGAGGGAGGATCCTCCCTGGTGCCTTCTTTTGGAGATTCTGGGCACGGCCAAGTGGAAGGAGACCCTGGTGTAGACCCAAAACACGCTCGAGAGATTATATATCTTCTCTGGCTTGGGAACACCTCGGGGTCCTCCAGGAGGAGCTGGAAAACATTGCGGGGGAGAGGTCTGGACTACCTTGCTTAACTTGCTGCCACCGCGCCCTGGCCCCAGATAAAAGGCAGAAAATGGATGGATGGACAGAAACGTATAGAAAAGAGAGAGTGTGTTGACGTCTGACCTTGTGTTTCATGGTGACAGAGTCCCAGGACATGTCAATGCTTTTGATTGGTCCAAACGGTGCGAAGGCCTGTCTGATGGTGTCCTCTCCTAGCTCGTAGTAGATGGAACCCACGTAAACTCGACACATGATGGCCAGAGCTCTCTGACGCTGGGCTGCTACCTGAACACATGCAGACAGGAAGTCAAACAGCTTAACCAAAACCAGAACATCTCACTACAATCAGGGACAGTTTGGACTGTGGTGGACTGTGGTGGACTGTACTGTAACTATAGAAAGAAGTCCAGGACTTTATCTTCTGTCAAGTCTCATATGTTGGATTTTATAAATATAGGAGAAAGTTGTCAATAAACTGAAACAAACAGATCATTCAATCATTCGATCGATCAATCAGGTCTGATCACAGAGACACGGACTTGATGTTTCCTGGTTAGTCCTGCTCAGCTGTATGATGTCATCTGATGATGTCACAGTGATGTCATGACTGCAAATGTCTAACATAAAGTTTGTGTTACAAAATGGAGGTGTGGCTCTAATGAAAGACTCCCGTTTCATCAGGAACACTGCATCAGAGCTGAAGTTTAACTTCTAATACTTACTGACTGGAGAGGAGACAGAGCGTCACCCAGACCCATCGACAGAGATGCCATCTGAGAGACAGACAGACAGACAGACAGGGAGAGAGACAGTTGAGTGTCTACATCATCCTGAACATCTTCCTCTTCCTCTCTCAGGCCTCAGGTTTGGATGCTGATGATGCGTTCAGGTCACATGTGATGGATGGTAGAGATGAGAGATTCACAGTTTACGACTTCACGTCATCAGACCGTCGTTTGAGCGTTAAAATACAGTAGAGTATTGATCATATCCTTTCATCTGTCTTCAGCTGAGTTGAAGCGTCCATGTTTGTTTGTCCTGTGTGACATCAGAGCAGACAGGTGGAGGTGTGTGTTACCTGCAGGCTGGTGGAGGTGTGTGTTACCTGCAGGCAGGTGGAGATGTGTGTGTTATCTGCAGACAGGTGGAGGTGTGTGTTACCTGCAGGCTGGTGGAGGTGTGTGTTACCTGCAGGCAGGTGGAGGTGTGTGTGTTACCTGCAGGCTGGTGGAGGTGTGTGTTACCTGCAGACAGGTGGAGGTGTGTGTTACCTGCAGACAGGTGGAGGTGTGTGACAGGTGGAGGTGTGTGTTACCTGCAGACAGGTGGAGGTGTGTGTTACCTGCAGGCTGGTGGAGGTGTGTGTTACCTGCAGACAGGTGGAGGTGTGTGTTACCTGCAGGCTGGTGGAGGTGTGTGTTACCTGCAGACAGGTGGAGGTGTGTGTTACCTGCAGGCTGGTGGAGGTGTGTGTTACCTGCAGACAGGTGGAGGTGTGTGTTACCTGCAGGCTGGTGATCTGCTGCTGCTGAGCCAGAGTCTGTTTGACCAGAACACTCTTGATGCTCTGCTCCATGGCGTACTTCTTCGCCTGCAGACAGGAAACAGCCAATCACAGCTCACGTTATACAACCAGCTGTGATGTGTGTGTGTGTGTGTGTTACCTTCTGCAGCGCCTCCTGCTGGTTATGGGTGAGTGGTGGCAGGCCCAGCTTGGTGGTGGTGCTCTGTCCGTTCTCCATGATGAGAGCCGGCCCTCCCTGTTAACACCACCAACAGGTGAACTAAACAAACACACCCTCAGGTACCTGAGCTCACATAGAACAGCTGTTTATATGCAGTTTATGATTCTGAGAGAACCGTATGTTTTCTACTGTGTCTTCTTCACCACATTTAACTGAGCAGAACTCATCACTGCCTCCTGTGGTCACTGCGGGAACAACAGCCACTATTACGAGTGTCCCAGTAAACCACGACAGTGACACAGTTCCCCCAGCAGCCACCGGGGGCAGTAATGAGTCTGCAGCTGAAGAACTCAAGATATGTTGGTGTTTTTAAACCTGTTTCAGTTCTGCAGGAGAGGGAGACTTCAGGGACGAAGACTCGCTGTGAGCAGCACAGTTTGTTCCAACATCTAACTTTATATTAATTTCCTGAAGGTTTCCACCTGTTTCTTCTCTGACATCATCTCCAACAGCTTAAACTGCTCGACAGGTACAAGTTATAAATGCTGCAGAAGAAGAATTTCAACACAAGTTTAAGATTATCTGAAGACCAGAAAAGAAACTATTAAGTTAAATCCAATAAACAGACTTTGCTTTTATAAACTCATTTATTTGACACACTTGGCAGCTGGAAGAGGAGACAGACGTCTGATGAAAGAGCTGTAGAAAGTTTATTATCATTATTATTATTATTATTATCATTATCATCATTATTATGATTATTATCATTATTATTATCAATATTATTAATATTATTATTATTATTATTATTAATATCATTATTATTATTGTTATCAGTATTATTATTAATATTATTAATATTATCATTATCATCATTATTATTGTAATTATTATAATCATTATTATTATTATCATTATTATCATCAATATTATTATTATCATCATTATTAATATTATTATTATTATTATCATCATTACCATTATTATCATCATTATTATCATCATTATCATTATTATCATTATTAATATTATCATTATTATTATGATCATTATCATTATTAATATTATCATTATTATTATTATTATCATCATTATTATTATCATTATTATTATCATCATTATTAATATTGTTATCATTAATATTATCATTATTATTATTATCATTATTATCCTTATTATTATTATTAATATTATTATCATTATTAATATTATCATTATTATTATTATTATTATCATCATTAATATTATTATTATTATTATCATTATCATTATTATCATTATTATCATCATTATTATTATTATCATTATCATCATTATTATTATTATTAATATTATTATCATTATTAATATTATCATTATTATCATCATTATTATTATTATCATTATCATCATTATTATTATTATTAATATTATTATCATTATTAATATTATCATTATTATTCTCATTATTATTATCATTATTAATATCATCATTATCATTAATATTATCATCATCATTATTAATATTATTATCATTATTAATATTATCATCATCATCATTATTATTATTATTAATATTATCATTATTATTATTATCATCATTATTAATATTGTTATCATTAATATTATCATTATTATTATTATCATCATTATTAATATTGTTATCATTAATATTATCATTATTATTATTATCATCATCATCATCATCATTATTAATATTATCATCATCATCATTATTATTATTATTATTAATATTATCATCATTATCATTAATATCATCATCATTAATATCCTCAGTCACAGTGTCTCTGAAGGACTGGACCCATCAGCACCGGCTCTATTTAACGTCGGTTCTGGATCTGCAGTCACTGATCATCACAGGTGAGACTCAACTTCCTGTTTCTCTGTCCAGGTGTTTCACCTGCACGCTGGACCTCAGCTAGCTTAACGGACCCGTGTGACGTAGCTCGGCTGCTCTGCCTGCAGCTGTGATCAGGTCATCACTTTCATTGATTTCAGATCAATTAGTCAGAAACCACCAAGCAGCTCCTGTTAGCATTAGCTTAGCATGTCTCCATCAGAGCAGATAAACAGAGAATCGTTTTATTCTTCATACCGCGGACACGGTCACCGCCATGCAGCTCGGTCCGGGTCCGGGTCCCGGAGCTCCTGGACCTCTTCCCGTCGGTCAGAAACACCCTGCTGTTCTGATGTTTGTGTCTGCAGCACTTCCGCCCTACGTCACATTCTCTGTAAGGGGCCTTCAAAATAAAAGACGTGTCAGTAGTTTTAAAGATCAGGCTGATGGACAAATCGGTCAAACCTGGGTCATAATTATATCAATAAACTAGACAATCAAACAAATAAGTGATGAAATATATAAATAAAATAAACATGAAATGAAAAATATAAATACCTCTCCCTAAATGAAATTAATGTATCCACTGAAATAATAAACATGTATATTTATGTATGAATGTTCTGTTGGTTTTTGTTTTCTCTTTGTTCCATTTGTCTGTTTGTCTCCCTCTGGTTTGTTTTTTGAAGTCAGTAAATGTATTGATCATATAAAGTACACGTTTTCTTCTGTAAGTTTATCAATGAAAATCATCGTTTGTGTCCTGATCGTCTGTCGCCAACACTCGAGACTTCTTCTTCTTCTTCCTCTAATCTTCATCTGTTGAATACTAACAGGTGAAGTAATCTTCATTCTGAAACAAATATGTAATTTAATTGTGTTGTGAAAACTGTCCACATAAACTATTTAAATAAAGCTTTCATTGAGGAAAACATTTAGTGTTTTTTTAAGCTTTTAATGATTGATAGATTATTGATTTTTAATGTTTCAGATTTTTTTCTGACTTTATTAAAACAATTGAATCATGAAACAGAACACATTTATACATTATTACAAATCATATTACGTCTACAGCGACAGCAGACACTGCACGTTAGCACGAGCTGCACACATTAAACAGCATGCTAGCAATAACTAATCAATACCTGATCAGCAGATTGCAGCTCTAAACTGCTCTCAGAGAAGTTTGTGTTTGAGCTGCTTTAATCCTCCACATGCTAATATTAGCTTTTATTTTAGCATTCCTCTCCAGCAGCTCTGCGTTGCTTTAAGCTAACACTTCAGTTCACTCTCAAACTACAGCACGGTTACCATGGTGATGATGACGATGAAGATCTCTGAAGGAACCAAAGAGTCTCCAGATCTTCCAGAACATTCATTTCATTCTGTTCTGGGCGATGATGAAAGAAAACATCATCAATATGTTGATAAATAAGTGATGACGATACAGACAAAGTTTTAATCTTTTCACCGGTTTGTTTCAGATGTTTAAATACATTTTTCATCAGTTTTTTAACAGCAGAACTCCTCAGGTGCAGTGTTTATCCATCAGCAGGTGGTTCTACTAAGAGCTCCAGGTTCTAAGAAGAACTCTGTGCTCGCTGAGTCGACATCCGATAACTTCAAGGTTTAGAGTCGCCGAGTTTTTTGTTCTATTGAAGGATCAACTGTAAGAACTGCTCCAGTACTGTTCTGTCCGTCATCTGCTGGAACCAGAGAACAGAGTCCAACAGTTCAGGAGAGGAAGCAACTAGTCGAGATCTAGAACCTTAATCATGAGTTCTACGTGTACAGAAATGCTCTTGTAAGGATCTACAGGTCAGAGTTGAAGTAAAAGTTTCTCAAGTATATGTGATGTAGAACCCTGGAGTAAGGCTTCTAGAGCAGAGAACGGTTCTATAGTTCCATGCAGAGGACACTTCTTTGTAGAGAAATGTGCAAGAACTCAATGACAGGGTTCTTAAAGTCAGAACTGGTTCTAGTTTATGATTCGTTATAACAGAAGTTGATTGTAAAACACCAGGTAGAGAACTTTCTAGAAGTGTGTGTCTGGTGCGAATGACCTAGAACCCTACTTTGTAAGATTTAGAGATTAAATCCCAATATAGAGAACACTTCTAGAATGAGTTGAGTTCTATGCAGAGTTACCAGCACAAAAATGTTTTAAAAGTCAGTGGGAAAGTCCTAGAGGACAGAGGTGGGGTTCTACAGGTTCTAAAGTGGGTAGGTCGTGTGTCAGAACCCTGAAGTGGAGCAAGGTTTCTAGAGCAGAGAATGGCTCTAGAGTTCTATGCAGACATCAGTTCTTTGTAGAGAAATGTTCCAGAACGCAATGCCAGGTTCTTTAAGTCAGACCTACCTAGATCTAGTTTATGATGAAAAGATTTGTAGAACACATAGAGCAGTTCTAGAACTGTTATTAAAGTTCAATACAGAGTTCCCATCATATAAATGTTTTGGAATTCAGTGAAGGAGTTTTGGAGGAGGCAGTTGGGGTTCTACAGGGTTAATGTTGCATAAGCTCAGTGTTACAAGTGCAGAACTCCAGAGAGAAGATTCTAGGAGCATTCAGAGTTCTTGAAATTCAGAGTGTTCTAGACCTCGAAGATTGAGACAAGGTGATTGTAGAACTTTAAGCAAGGTTCTAGACACGTGTGGGATGGCTTGGTGGGGTTTAGGGTGGTGGTACATCCAACAGAATGTTTAAAAACTGTATAGGGTAAAGGTTTGGTGTTTGGTGCAGAGAAAAGGTTCTATGAGCAGGTGCAGAGCTGGAAGTCAGTGAGAAGGTTCTAGACCTTGTGAGTGATTGTGGACTCCAGATAGACGATATTTTTGACACACGTGAGCGTGATGGGTCAGTATTTGGGTGTTCAGCCGTCCATCAGAAGGTTCTAGAAGGGCATTCCTCCAGAGATCTGGCGGGCCACCTGCTCGTCCTGGCTCTCCTCTTTGTTCTTCCTCTCCTGGTTCCAGTCCTTCAGACCCTCCGGCAGCGTGGTGTCCTCATCCATGCCTCCGGTTCCCTCAACAAACTCCTCATATGTCGACTTCTCTGCAAACGGACGTTTGCCCAGCAGCTCCACCATGTCGCTCTTATCCAGAACCTCCTTCTCCAGCAGCCGCAGCGCCACCTGCAGGACAACATTGAAACACAAAGAATAGGGTCAGAACTCTGTATGAAGCGTGTGTCGTGAACGACAGGGTTCTATATATCAGAGCTGGTTCTAGTTTATGAATATAAAATTTGTTGTTATGGAAGAAGATTGTAGAACATCAGAAGGCGAACATTCTAGAAACGTGTGTGTTGTGAAGGGCCTGACTGCTTTGGAGCAGGGTTCTAGGTTCTGAGCAGGGTTCTAAGCGAAGGTTTTAGAGCTTATTATCAAAAGGCTTGTAGAGTTCTCATTACAGGAATGTTCAAGAACTTAAATGACAGGGTTCTATGTGTCAGAGCTGGTTCTAGTTTAGGAGGAAAAAAATTGTTATTTAAGTAGATTGTAGAACACCAGTTGGATAATATTGTATGCAACGTTCTAGGTCTGGAGGCTGAAAGGTTTTAAGGTGTGTTCCCACCGAAAGCGAATATTTGCCTCACTTTACTCGCTCGAGTTTGACCCCTGGATCATTTGTTTTTATTTGCGTTACTCAACAACAAAACAAAAACAAAACAGTTATTAACCATTTTGCACTTCTCTTCTGGAAAAAAATAACTGAGAGCCAACAACGTTTATTTCTTTTCGTTACCATGGCCTAAATAACAAATATTGCTGCATTGTACCTGTTGTGGAAGTCTCAAATACGTCGGAAAACTAAACGCCGTAGTGTTTGGTTTCATAACATCATCCGGAGGCGCACACAGCTCAGTGAATTTCACCGCCTTCTCCAGGAACTGCGTCTGGATGACAGCTGCTTCCAGCGCTACTTGAGGCTGACCAGAGCCCAGTTTGATGACCTGTTAGCTAGGATCGGTGCCAGGATTTTACAGATGTGGAGCGTCTGTCCATCTGTCTCCGGTGAGTTTCAGTTTCATATGGCTTACTACAGCGGTGTGAACCCAAAATAAACAGATTTTGCTGTGATTTAATTGCAATAAACGTATCAAAAGGATGCTGAAATAACTGCATCATGATGCCAAATTGTAAAAAAATCTGAACTGATGCTTTGTCAGGTCTGTCCACAAGACAACAAGCAAACAACTTTTAAAATGCTTGTTCTCTCAATGGAGTTCAGATCGATCAGAGCTATGCTAACATAGCTGCTCTATCACACACTCAAAATAACGTAATCTAAATCGGGCATAAATACGGCAGCGATGTTATTGTATATACACACATATATCTCCATACTGTGTAACTTAAACTCATTTACTCATTCACAACTCATTCATTTATGTTTATTACTGATGACGGCAGCTGTGCAGCCATATATTTTATGTAGACACCCACAGTGTGTTACTACAGCTCAGTTAAATTAAATGTTTTCTATGCTGCAGATACCTTGCCACTGGTGACTCATTCAGGATGCTTGGCTTTCGCAACACAGGTCACGCGAATACATCGCCCGAGTTTAAATTTTTCAACTCACGCGAATAGGCGGAAGACGCGAATTTCGTCTATTCGCGCCGCGGAAGTCGCGTCATTCGCGCCGTCCGACTCGAATTCGCGTCTATGTATTGACTTTGTATGCAATATCACCACAAGAAACGCTCAATTTGCTTTTTTTCTCCAACTGGCATTCTACAATCTATGTTTATAACAGCAAATGTTTTCCTCTTAAACTAGAACCAGCTCTGACTTACAGAACCCTGCCATTAGATTCTAGAACATTTCTGTGATGAGAACTCTACAAGCCTTTTGACAATAAGCTCTAAAACTTTCACTTCAGGTCTTAACATTGAAAGATTTGTAGTGTTCTCAGCACTGAAATGTTCGAGAACTCAAAGACAGAGTTCTTTAAGTAAGACCTGGAGCTCTACATTGGAACGCTTGTAGAATTATCGGCACAGAAATGTTCAAGGTCTCAATGTCAGGGTTCTATGAGTCAAAGCTGGTTCTAGTTTATAAGGAAAAGCTTTGTTGTTGTAGACACAGAACGGTTATAGAACTTTTATTAAGAGTCCTATGCAGAAATCCCAGCAAAGAAATGTTTTGGAACTCAGTGCGAGAGCTCAAGAGAACACAGGGTTCTATAGGTTCTTTGGAATTCTCTAAGTTAGCACTGGCTCTCCTCTATGAGGTGACATTTTTTTAGAAGTAGATTGTGAACCACCAGATGGAGAACATTCTAGAAATGTGTGTGTGTTCTGTGAATGACCTAGATAGAACCTTGCGTTGGAACAAAGAAGCTGAAGATTTCTCGCGTTTCAGCACAGAATTGTTCCAGAACTCAATGTGCAGGTTCTATGAGTCAGAGCTGGTTCAAGTTTATGAATAAAAGATTTGTTGTTGTAATAGTAGATTGTAGAACACCAGATTGGGAATGTTCTATAAGCATGTGTGTGTTTGTGTGGGATGTGAATAACCCAGAACCCTGCTTTGAAGAAATAGAACTCTGCTTGTCCAGCAGAAGGTTCTAGAAGGGCATCCTTAGAAATCTCAAACCTTCTGCTGGATGTCTGTGTTCTACCACCACTGTAAAACCCTGTCCCCCTTTCTGTCACATGTATCTAGAACCTGTTCTATCTGAGGTTCCAGAACCACCACGTCTCCATCTGCGAGGTCTATAACATAGAACAGGTTGAGGACCCGACACAGGTTCTTAATGGTGTTCCAGAACAGACCCCTGTAAAGCATTGGTACCTTCTCCACCTCGGCCTTCTTGTCGCTCAGCAGTTGCTGGGTTCTCTGGTATGCCTCGCTGATGAGGATTCGAACCTCGGTGTCGATGAGACGAGCTGTAGCTTCACTGTACGGTTTCTCCAGAACCATCTCACCCTGCCGGGGAAGGTCGAAGGAAACCTGACCCACCTTTGCATTCATCCCAAATTGAACGATCTGCAGCAGAACACAGAAACCAGGAGGTCAGACAGGAACAGGCAACACATACTGCAGCAACACAAACCAAGTAATCATCTGGTTCTAGTTCATCGCCTACAAGTTACACATTGTTTCTGTTCCTGCTGATCATTTTCAAATCATCCATCAGTGTTTAAATAGATTTCTTCATTCCAGGCAGCCATCAGGTTTTGGTTTGTTTCTCTTTCAAAAACTAGACCTGAAAGTTGCTGCAGGCAGAAAATCCTTCAGTCAATGTTTGGTCAACTTTTGAACCCTCAGCTTTGTTCTATTTTGCTTCTCTCTTTATTTTCAGGCTTTTAGTAACTGCATGTGTTAGCTCTGCATGTCAAATATTATTATTTTCACAATACGCTTGGCTGTTCAGAAATGTCATCAATTTGCATGTGAGTTGTACTACATGTTTATATGCAACACTTTAGTTGAGTTTTGACACAAACTGCGTCACTCTGATCTGTGTGACCTCTGACCCTCTAACCTGTGTGACCTCTAATCCTGGATGTATTATAAGAACTGGATCTGGACCCAAAGATGATGCCTATTCAGTCCAATAAGAATTGCTCGCCTGGTGCATACGTCAAAAAAGTTTCTAGCTTCCAGGTTTCCTTCCGGGTTATGTGGCCCACTGAATATGCGCAGTAGTGTTTCCCCACTGCTGGCTCCGCCTGTGAGTTCCCGCTCCACCCATAGACTTTACATTGTGATGACGTCACAGATTTTTAAATCGCTTTTCTCATTCATAACAGTAAGAGTCATAATGGAGCTTGTTTGCAGTTGGAGGCGTCCTGTCAACAGTTTGACAGACGTCTATTTTACAATGGAGGTCTATGGGGAAAATGCTTTTTGGGCCGCAGGGGAATTTTCCCCTGTAATACCGCAAGTGGCCACTGGGAAACACTGGAAGCAAGGCTGAGTGGGGCCGCCGTATCCAGTTCTTATAATACATCCATGCCTCTGACCCTCAGACTTGTGTTACCTGTGTGACCTCTGACCTGTGCGTAGGCGCTCTGGGTGACCTTTCGGAGGTCATCCTGAGCTCCAGTGGTGATCCGTCCAAAGAAAATCTCCTCAGCGACTCGACCTCCCAGAGTCATACACATCCGGTCCAGCAGCTGCTCTTTGGTGTACAGGTACTGCTCTTTAGGCAGGTACTGAGCGTAACCCAGACCCTTCCCTCTGGGGATGATGGACACCTGCACAGGTAACAACAACATGCTCTGTAACAGCTGACTGCACACGGCATGATGGGATATCTTTGAGCTCCCACTGTTATAACTTTTATTACTAAAGATTAGTAAGCGTGACCTTTATTAGTGGGTCGGCATGTTCCAGGAACCATCCAGCGGTGGCGTGACCTGCCTCGTGATACGCCACCGTCTTCTTCTCCTCCGGCTGCAGGACCTGAGTTTTCTTCTCCAGACCTCAAACACAAACAGGAAGAGTTCAGATTCAAACTTCAGTCCGAGTCTGAAACTCAAAGTAACATGTTGGACGTTTGAGTCTCCCACAGGATCAGACTCACAACAAGTATCTTCCAAATTTAGCTCAAAGTTTAACTGAATTTCCAGAAAATGACTAATTCCCCAATCGCTGCCATTAAACCACCACAGAAGAAGAAGAGGACACAACGAGATGACGTCATTAAAAGAGCTGCAGTCAAAGCTCAAACGATAGAAAACCATGTGGAGAACATGATGGAGATACAAGCTCTCTGTTAGTTTCATGTGTTCGTGTGAGGAAGGTTACAGCCTCATCGATCCACACACATCTGATGTTTTCAGCCCTTCACTTTGACTCACAGGCTTCATGGATGCCAGCATTCATTCATAAAGTCTGCTTTTGTATTATCCACACACCAACTGTTCCAGCTCACACAGAAGGAACCTCTTTTACTTTTTTCCCTCAGGTTTGTTTGTGTGCAAACAGAAAAGGAGAATAAAAACAGTAGGATGGAAACACGCCTGGTTTTTATGTTCTTGGTGTCAATGTGTCAAATTCAGTGTTCATGTCATCAACAGAAGCTGATCAAAAATATTCATTGGCGACAAAAAGAAGATGAACACGTTTTACAATTTTCATCAATGAGTAAAAACTAAACAATGTTATGTCCAGATGTTTTATCCAACAAGCTGCACACATCTGTGTAATCACAGTCTGCCTCCTGATTGGTCAAACTTTCCTTCACCAGCCTATCATATCTCTTCATCAGAAGTTGATTGATCTGTTTAACGTGACATAATGTCAGTGATGTGAGCTAACTCGAATCACACGAGAAGCTGTGACAACAAACTTGCAGAAGAAGAGTGAACGTAAATCGCCCTGAGCGCCGGTCTCACCTCCGATCACTCTCTCGATGGCCTGTTCAAAGTGTTTCTGGTTGATGGCGTCTGAAAGGTGGCGAGCGGCGATCAGAGCCGCCTCGTTACAAACGTTAGCGATGTCGGCGCCTGACAGACAGAAAACAGAGAGAAGAAACCCAAAAAGTGAAGCACACTGAGGTTACAGCTGTTTCATGCAGAGAAAACCCAACAGTGTGTTTACCTGAGAATCCAGGTGTGAGGGCAGCCATCTTCCTGGCCAGAGTGTCTTTGTCCAAGTCAATCTCCAGCTTCAGAGGACGCAGGTGAACTTTAAAGATGGACGCTCGACCTTTAATATCCGGAGGACCTGAGACACCAGAACACACGATGTGAACGAGGTTCCAGTTTTATTGGAGGCATTTTTCATGTTTTATCTCACTGTTGCCAAAAATTCTTTTGATAAAAATGTGAAACACTTTGCATGAAAGGTGCTGTACAAATAAAGTTATTAAGTTATTATTATAGGTATAGATTGATCAGAATCTTTACAACTCAAACTTTTAAATTCGATGTCTTTCTACCTTTGAAGTTGTCTGAAAGTCAGATTAATATCAGAAAACCTTGAAAACTTTGTCAATCAAAAACAATCCACTCAAGATCACATGAAGGCAGATTTGATCTCTTTCCAAAGAGGATTTTTCTAAAAAACAAACAAGAGAAAATAAAATATTTGAATGTCTGTAAGTTACTTAGGCGAACCCCTAAAAAGTTATGTTAAGTTAAACTTAGGTAATATTTAGCAGCGATGACATGCATCAAGCTTCTCTGCAGGAATCGAACCGTTGACGTTGCCGTTACGTAAATCTTGGGACGAAGCTGAAGACGAGCTGAAAGCTACAATGACATCATAAAGACGCAGCTTGTTTATACACAGCAACATCTGAGCTGAAAAGACCAAAAAAGGAGGAAAACAGCAGAGAGTTTGGGGAGAACCCGGAAGGCGTCTCACCGATGTAAATCTGTCTGTCGAAGCGTCCGGGTCTCATCAGAGCTGGGTCCAAGATGTCTGGTCTGTTGGTTCCTGCTAGAACCACAACGTTGGTCGCCGTGTTGAACCCTAAAAGAACAGAGAGGAGTGAGACCTCTGACTTCCTGTCACTTCACTCAAACTGATTATCAAAGTTATTTTTCAGCTCCAGGAGCTGAAAAAAGATTCGGATCCTTTAAATTTCTAGATATGATTTGCTGAGGTGTGTGGGACCCTCTGTCACCCACCGTCCATCTCCACCAGCAGCTGGTTCAGTGTGTTCTCCTGCTCGCTCTGTCCTCCAAAATTTCCTCGTCCTCGTTTCCGTCCCACAGCGTCAATCTCGTCGATGAAGAGGATGCAGGGAGCGTTCTTCCTCGCCATGACGAACAGATCTCTCACCTGCACAGGAAGTGACATCAGGATGACTCTGAGGTCAGAGACGCTCTTTGTTCAGACGTTCACACATCCTCGAAACACGTTACAGAAACTGCTGCAGGTTTAGCCAGACCAACTTTTAGTGCCGACTGACTCACAGTTAACGCTTGTTAGCTTAGCAACACGAAGGCTACAAACAACCCATGATGCATCACTCCGTGTAGCCGGTGTCACAGCGGGACTCTAGATATTTTTATTGTCAGGAACACAAGAATTACAGTGAAGCCGTCGTTAATAATGAAATTCTTAGATCTCAGGTTCCTTCCAGCTCTGCTGCTACAGATAAAAAAGAAGAATCATGTACGAGGAACAAAACCGAGTTAGAATCTACAACTTAAAACACTGCAGCAGCTGAAATATAGGAATAAAAAAGTAATGTAACACAAAATATATGTACACACACACACACAGCGGGTAAAATAAGTATTGAACACGTCACCATTTTTCTCAATAAATATATTTCTAAAAGGTGCTATTGACATGAAATGTATACCAGATGTTGGTAACAACCCAAGTAATCAATACATACCAAGAAACCAAAACAAGTTCAGAAATTAAGTTATGTGTAATAAAATGGAATGACACAGGGAAAAAGTATTGAACACGCTTACTGAAATGTATTTAATACTTCGTACAAAAGCCTTTGTTGGTAATGACAGCTTCAAGACGCCTCCTGTATGGAGAAACTAGTCGCATGCATTGCTCAGGTGTGATTTTGGCTCATTCTTCCACACAAACAGTCTTCAAATCTTGAAGGTTCTGTGGGCCTCTTCCACGAACTCTGATCTTTAATTCTTTCCATAGATTTTCAATTGGATTCAAGTCAGGTGATTGGCTGGGCCATTCTAGCAGCTTTATTTTCTTTCTCTGAAACCAGTTGAGAGTGTCCTTGGCTGTGTGTTTGGGATCATTGTCTTGCTGAAATGTCCACCCTCGTTTCATCTTCAGCATCCTGGTAGATGGCAGCAGACCTTTATCAAGAATGTCTCGTACATTTTTCTATTCATCCTTCCTTCAATTATATGAAGTATGCCAGTACCGTATGCTGAAAAACAGCCCCACACCACCAACTTCACTGTTGGTATGGTGTTTTTGGGGTGATGTGCAGTGCCATTTGTCCTCCAAACATGGTGTGTATTATGGCATCCAAAGAGTTCAATTTTGGTCTCATCTGACCAGACTATATTCTCCCAGTATTTCACAGGCTTGTCCAAATGTTGTGCAGTGAACTTTAAACGAGCTTCAACATGCTTTTTCTTCAGCAATGGAGTCTTGCATGGTGAGTGTGCATACAGGCCATGGCGGTTGAGTGCATTACTTATTGTTTTCTTTGAAACAAGTGTACCTGCTAATTCCAGGTCTTTCTGAAGCTCTCCACAAATGGTCCTTGGCTCTTGGACAACTCTTCTGATAATTCTTTTCACTCCTCTGTCAGAAATCTTGCGAGGAGCACCTGGTCGTGGCCGGTTTATGGTGAAATGATGTTCTTTCCACTTCCGGATTATGGCCCCAACAGCTCTGAAAATCCTTCTGTAACCAAGCTCTTTGCTTTTACCCATTTGCTTTTTCTGACTGGAACTAAATAAAAAGTTATTCAGCTCATCAGTGACATTTTGTCATTTCTAGGAATCAACGTGCAACTAAATAATATGACACTTAAACTAATCCGGCTGGTCTGAAACCTGAGAAACAGCTCCTGAACTTTACAACCTTTTCAGACTGTTTTTTGTTTTTCTCTGAATTCAGCCTCACTTCCCAGCAGCCCCTGCGGAGCCTCCACAGACAGGAAGTCAGCAGAGAGAGCTTGCAGTGTGTGTGTGTGTGTGTGTTCCTCACCCTGGCGGGACCGACGCCTACAAACATCTCCAGGAACTCTGAGCCGTTGACGGTGATGAACGGTACGTTGGCCTCACCGGCCGTCGCTTTAGCCAAAAGAGTCTTTCCTGTTCCTGGAGGACCCGTCAAGATGGCTCCCTACACACATAACAAACAATCATTGACAGAAAATACACACACTGAGGACCTGCTAAGATGGCTACCAAGACTCAAACAATCATTAACTGCTGAATCCCACCCACCTCCTCAGGTCCCACCCTCACCCTCGGGTTAGCCCTACCCCTCGGACCTGGACCATGGCCCCACGCTGACCACTGAGTTCTGGGCAGTGCCCTCACCATGGGCCCCACATTGGCCTCAGAGATCCACCCTCATCTTGAAGTTCTATGACCACATCGTCACCTCGGGGATCTGGCCCCCGCCCTCACCTCGGGGATCTAGCTCGCTCCCTCACCTTGGGGATCTTGGCACCCAGGTCCTGGTACTGTTTGGGGTTCTTCAGGAAGTTGACAAACTCCATGATCTCCAGCTTGGCCTCCTCGCAGCCCGCTACGTCTTTGAACTTCACATCGATCTCGTCTTTCAGGATTTTCGCCGTCGTCTCGCTGACGCTGAACAGCCCGCCCATCCCCCGGCCGGGACGCCCCGCCCCCGCTGGGCCCCGCCGCAGCATGAACAGCAGGAAACCAATGATGAGCACTGTGGGGAGCATGCTCAGTAGGAACGTGCTGGAGAGAAAAACGAACATTAGATTACAAACCTATGAAGCAGTGCTGCGTGACGAATATAGCAGATGTTGTTCTTCACCCGTCGCTCTCGGTGGAATAAACCACCGGCACTCTGTTCTCTCCCTCGATGCCGAGCTCGTACTGAGCTGTCTCCAGGTTCCTCTCAAACGTGTCCACGCTGCCGATGTTGAACCACACATATTGCTGAAAGAGACAAAGAAACAGACTGAATCTCCTCTTCAGTGAGTAACTTCTTTGATCTTGGTTTGTCTTAAGTTTGGTCCACTTCTGGCCCAGTTAAACAGTTTGCATCTGAAATATGATCTATCCATCTGTCGACACCTTTGTACTTTCTTGACTCTGTCCCACCACTCAAGACCTTGACCTCAGCCTTAACTCGATCTACCCTGAGGGATCTTGCCACTTGCTTCAGTATTACTTTGATGTTATGGGTGTCTGTGACTCAGGAGGTAGAGTGGGTAGTCCACTGACCACAGGGTTATCATTGGGCAAGACACTGAACCCCAAATTGCTCCCGATAGTAGCTCGCTGCCATTGGTGTGTGAGTGTGCGTGAATGAGTGGCAAAAACCTTGTCAAGTGCTTTGAATAAAAGCACTACATGAATGCAGTCATGTACCATTTATTAAGTTTAATGGCCTAGTCCTTACATCTGGGATGTGGACCCCGCCCTCACCTTTAAGTTTACTAGTACCACCCTTACTTCAGGGATCTGAGACAGTCCTCGCCTTATATTTCCTGGCTCTCCCTAGCCTTGAGGTTTCTTGGCCCTGCCCTCTGGGATCTTAGCCTCCATTTAGGAATGAGGTCCTGATCCTTATGGTTGGGAATCTGATGCTGCCCTCACCTCAGGGTCCTTGGCCCCACGCTCACCTTGAGAATCTGACACTCTCACCTTGGGGTTCCAGTCATCTAGCACTTATAGTTCATGTACCTTCTGTATGTGGTTTGAATGTAATTGATTTATTTGTTAGACATGAATCTGACACCAGCCACATAAAGACACGCTGTGCTTTCATACTGGCTGTTAATAGATTTCAACAATAACATCAAGTAAGTAAAATAAAAATAAAAGATATTCAACATCAATAAGTACTAACACTACCACAGTTTTAAATAACAAGAGAAGTAAATTAAATAAATGAAAAACATTGAAGTTAAAAACTGATTTTAAATCCAACAGTGAAATGTTGAGTTTCTGTAAACAGTTTCTAACTCACCCCATCCACCGGCGTCTTCCCAGGAGAGAAAACCACTTTGACATAACGCTTGTTGACCACCTCTAACCGGTCCACCTGATGGACAAAACACACACACACTATAATACTACTATTGTAGAAAATTTGGTTACATACTGATGAGTATATATACACTATATAACCGGACAACATGGTTTGGTTAAATTGGGTGTGTATCCGATTCGGAAATACTCAGATTAGAGGCAACAGAGTCAGATTAACAAAATTCCAAAACTCAGATGAATGAACTGATTCACCAGATTAACAAAATCAGATCAACTAAATCTGAAAAAAAAAAAAAAAAAAAAAAATCAGATTTATGATTAAAAGTCACATTAGAATAAAATTAAAATCAACAAAGTCAAATTAACACTTACAATCTACCCAGATTTACAGTCAGATAAACAAGTTGTTACAAATCTGATTTATGGTGTCAGATTAAAAAATCTGCTTAACAATATTAACTAATCTAATAAAATCAGATTAATTTAATCAGGCTCAGATTAGGTGAGCAGGTCAGAGGGGGACAGCAGAGTCACGTTATGAAGATCACATTAATTGTGTTAAATTAGAGTGATAACAGGATCTGGTTGAGGTGACGACATCAGAGCACAGGTGTCTCCTCACCACTCCTTTGGACAGGTAATTGTTGACAAAGTCCTTCCAGGTGACCTCTCGTCCTCCGTCCCTGAAGAAGAAATAATAGGTGACGGTGGTCCAAAACGCCGCTCCGCTCAGGACATACATCCGAAACTCTTTATCATCCCAGGGAACATCACCCTGAAACAAAACTACCTGAGATCAGATCCACACCACAGAAAACACACACCTGTCTGACCAGGTGAGCATGGCTGAGCTGAACTGATCCATTTCTCCACCCATACTGACCTTCTGCAGACGACTGTACCAGTGTGACTCCTCTCTACGGCCTCCTCGTTTTCCACCTCCTCCACCTGTTCCCCCACCTGCTCCCCCACCTGCTCCTCCACCTGCTCCTCCACCTGCTCCTCCACCTGCTCCCCCACCTGCTCCCCCAGAGGCTCTCTGAGCTTTGGCAGGTTTGACTTCTGTGAACAGAACAGACAATAATCAATCGATCAGGTTGACAGTAAATAACAAAAGACCTCCACAGATTCAGTAATTAATATTTGCAGATAAGTAACAGTCAGTAGAGTCAGTCAGTAGAAACTTGAGCGAGTATACAGCGTTACAAGCACACGGCACACTGACGGATGACAATAATACTGGATGTGAATCCACATTTTACAACATAGCAATAATATCCGGTGAGCTGAGAGCAAAGCTGTTTGTGGTAACATATTCGGTCACAAACTGAAGTTCTCTGCTTGACTCCGCGTGATCACACCTGAGCAAGTTCAAGACAAAAGCTCTGGGAATAGCTAAGTAAGTGAACCTTGACTGACCCCAGATATGTGCTCCCATGGTTAAAAAGAAAACCTTCATGCTCAAGAACAAAACATATGTGTCATAGCGCCACCTAATGTCAGAAAAACCGACGTACAAACCAAAGTTGGTGTCATTCAGAGAATATATTTGTTGGAACTATTATATTAAAATTATAACTTAAAAAATGTGTGAGAGCGCCACCTGTTATCAGCAAATAAAATACAGGTGGAAATGGGTGTGGCTTATCAACTACATAGAGCTCTGAAGTGTCAGGTGGATGTCTGTGGATGACCGTGGATGTCGGTAGACGTCTGTGGATGTCTGTGGATGTCGTTAGATGTTGGTGGATGTTGGAAGATGTCTGTGGATGTCAGTAGACGTCTGTAGATGTCGGCAGACGTCTGTGGACGTCAGTAGATGTCGGTAGACGTCTGTGGATGTCGGTAGTTGTCTGTGGCTGTTGGTAGATGTCTGTGGATGTCTATGGATGACTATGGACGTCGGTAGATGTCTGTGGAAGTCTGTGGATGTCGGTAGACGTCTGTGGAAGTCTGTGGAAGTCTGTGGATGTCGGTAGACGTCTGTGGAAGTCTGTGGATGTTGGTAGACGTCTGTGGATGTCGGTAGTTGTCTGTGGCTGTTGGTAGATGTCTGTGGATGTCTATGGATGACTATGGACGTCGGTAGATGTCGGTAGACGTCTGTGGAAGTCTGTGGATGTCGGTAGACGTCTGTGGAAGTCTGTGGATGTCGGTAGACGTCTGTGGAAGTCTGTGGATGTCTGGATGACTGTGGATCTCGGTAGATGTCGGTAGACGTCTGTGGATGTCTGTGAATGTCGGTAGTTGTCTGTGGATGTTGGTAGACATCTGTGGACGTCGGTAGATGTTTGTGGATGTCGATAGTTGTCTGTGGATGTCTGTGGATGTTGGTAGACGTCTGTGGATGTTGGTAGACGTCTGTGGATGTCTGTGGATGTTGGTAGACGTCTGTGGATGTCTGTGGATGTTGGTAGACGTCTGTGGATGTTGGTAGACGTCTGTGGATGTTGGTAGACGTCTGTGGATGTTGGTAGACGTCTGTGGATGACTGTGGATGACTGGACGTCGGTAGATGTTGGTAGACATCTGTGGAAGTCTGTGGATATCGGTAGTTATCTGTGGATGTCTGTGGATGTTGGTAGACATCTGTGGACGTCGGTAGATGTCTGTGGATGTCGGTAGATGTCTGGATGACTATGGATGACTATGGATGACTGTGGATCTCGGTAGATGTCGGTAGACGTCTGTGGATGTCGGTAGTTGTCTGTGGATGTCTGTGGATGTTGGTAGACGTCTGTGGACGTCGGTAGATGTTTGTGGACGTCTGTAGATGTTTGGATGACTATGGATGACTGTGGATGTTGGTAAATGTTGGTAGACGTCTGTGGATGACTATGGATGACTGTGGATGTTGGTAAATGTTGGTAGACGTCTGTGGATGACTATGGATGACTGTGGATGTTGGTAGATGTCGGTAGATGTCTGTGGATGACTGTGGATGTTGGTAGATGTCGGTAGACATCTGTGGACGTCTGTAGTTGTCTGTAGATGTCTGTAGATGTTGGTGGATGTTGGAAGATGTCTGTGGACGTCGGTAGATGTCTGTGGATGTCTGTAGATGTCTGGATGACTATGGATCTCGGTAGATGTCGGCAGACGTCTGTGGATGTCGGTAGTTGTCTGTGGATGTCGGTAGACGTCTGTGGACGTCGGTAGACGTCTGTGGACGTCGGTAGATGTTTGGATGACTGTGGATGTTGGTAGATGTTGGTAGATGTCGGTAGATGTCTGTGGACATCTGTGGACGTCTGTAGTTGTCTGTGGATGTCGGTAGATGTCGGTGGATGTCTGTGGATGTCGGTAGTTGTCTGTGGATGTCGGTAGACGTCTGTGGATGTCGGTAGACGTCTGTGGATGTCGGTAGACGTCTGTGGATGTCGGTAGACGTCTGTGGATGTTGGTAGACGTCTGTGGATGTCTGTGGATGTTGGTAGACGTCTGTGGATGTTGGTAGACGTCTGTGGATGTTGGTAGACGTCTGTGGATGTCTGTGGATGTTGGTAGACGTCTGTGGATGTTGGTAGACGTCTGTGGATGTCTGTGGATGTCTATGGATGACTGTGGACGTCGGTAGATGTTGGTAGACATCTGTGGAAGTCTGTGGATATCGGTAGTTATCTGTGGATGTCTGTGGATGTTGGTAGACATCTGTGGACGTCGGTAGATGTCTGTGGATGTCGGTAGATGTCTGGATGACTATGGATGACTATGGATGACTGTGGATCTCGGTAGATGTCGGTAGACGTCTGTGGATGACTATGGATGACTGTGGATGTTGGTAGATGTCGGTAGATGTCGGTAGATGTCGGTAGATGTCTGTGGATGTTGGTAGATGTCGGTAGACATCTGTGGACGTCTGTAGTTGTCTGTGGATGTCGGTAGATGTCGGTAGATGTCTGTAGATGTCTGTAGATGTTGGTGGATGTTGGTGGATGTTGGAAGATGTCTGTGGACGTCGGTAGATGTCTGTGGATGTCTGTAGATGTCTGGATGACTATGGATCTCGGTAGATGTCGGCAGACGTCTGTGGATGTCGGTAGTTGTCTGTGGATGTCGGTAGTTGTCTGTGGATGTTGGTAGACGTCTGTGGACGTCGGTAGATGTTTGGATGACTATGGATGACTGTGGATGTTGGTAGATGTTGGTAGATGTCTGTGGATGACTGTGGATGTTGGTAGATGTCGGTAGACATCTGTGGACGTCTGTAGTTGTCTGTGGATGTCGGTAGATGTTGGTGGATGTCTGTGGATGTCGGTAGTTGTCTGTGGATGTCGGTAGATGTCTGGATGACTATGGATCTCGGTAGATGTCGGCAGACGTCGGTGGATGACTGTGGATGTCGGTAGATGTCGGTGGATGTCTGTAGGTTTCTACCTTTGGTTGCTACTTCAGCTTCAGTGTTTTTTGGAGTTTTCTGATTTTCTGGAAAATATTTCTCAAAACCTGAAGATTAAAAAAAAAAAACACATCACTGTACTTAACACTCACACGTTTTTACTTCTATACTTGTGAGGACCCTCAGGGCCTTTACCATTTTTACCATTACAACTAAATGTTTAACCCTCACTCTAACTCTAAATTGAACCTAAACCTGAGTCTAACCCTAAAACCAGGTCTGAACCTGAAACTTAAAGTGGTCCTCACAAAGATACATAAAAGAGCACACACACACACACACACACACACACACACACACACACACACACACACACACACCACAGTCCTGTACCTTTAGGTGGTCTGGAGCTCAGTGTCCTGTACGCTCCCAGCAGGTCATGCAGCAGGCTCCGCCCACTGTCTACCTGTCCTGCCGTGGTTGAACACATCACCTGACCAACAGGACACAAGTGTCTTCAGCATTCAGCCAATCATCAAGCTTGTTTCAGTAAGAACTTTCATGAGAGGCCTCGTCCTCAGTGTGTTTCAGTAAAACAGAAACGTGTCTCTTTCAACAACTACACACATACATATACAGTTATTAGGAACGAGATAATCAGCCCAATATCACAAATTTGTGTCTTCACAATCTGTACAGCAGACGACCCCCTCTGTCCTCAGAGCCTCCATTCAGATGAAGAAAACCCCCAAAAAACCCTTTAATAGCAGAAAGCTCAGGAAGAGCAGCAGAGGAGGGACGCCTCTTCAGGACAGACAGACAGGAAGTAGATGTTGTGGACAGAACAGACCGACATAAATCAAGATTATGATTTACTCATTCAAGAAAAATAGAGCTGCAACTAACAATTGATTCATTATCAATTAATCTTTCAATTATTTGTGATGAATCGATTGATCCCTTAGATAATTGGGACGTAAACTAAATGATGGACCGGACTGCATCTACAGGTCACCGAGGTCCTCGCTATGATTAATTACACATGTTGACTTTTATTGCCAATTCTGATCATGTTTTAGACAAATTTCTGATTTTCAAAATTTGACTGTTTTTAAGTAAAATAAATTACATCAAAATGAAAGAAGTGTCGTCTTCAGCAGTAGAGTCACGTAGGGAGAAAAACAGAAAATATAATCCAACAAATAAATGAATAAATAAAACACAGAGTTTGGTTGGCGGCTGCTGAGGCTCAGTGGGTAATGTCCCCCTGAGAACCGGTTCTAAATGGATCAGAACCTTTCAAAGGCTGGCTCTGTTATCGGTACTTGAGATCAGAGTGAAAATAAAGATTTTAGTGTTTATGGTTGTGCATGCAGCCTCTGCTCACCGTTTTACTAAACCAACAGAAACCAAATCCAGATTAGGAGATATTCAATCTGTTTCTTGAGATGCTGAATCAGATAAATCAAGAACACATTAAAGTCCTCAAAACGTGTGGTTTCACAGTCAGCTGCTGAAGGAGGAACGTTTCTCTGAGCTCACCTTCAATCTCAGTTTAACACCTGGACTACCTGCAGGATTTATGACATCAAAATAGCTTGGAGCCAATCAGGGACACAGTGTGATGTGGAAACCTAAACACTAAAGGAGGAGACATCTTGTGTCCAACAGTTAAACTTTAGGTATTATAGATATTTACATCTTCTTTTTTTTAAACATTTTTGTGGAAAAACCTGATCAGACACATTTTTATTCAAAGCAGATTATTTTTATACGTCTGAAAAGATGTCTGGAGGGTTATGAATTCTGACTAAATATATCAAAGTCTTGTTTTATTTTATACCTCCTGACTTTCCAAATAAACTTCCATAAAGACCAGATAAATAATAAGTGTTGTCTGTTGTCACATACAGAGGTTCCTGAACGTTACATGAATCAACAACAGTCCTGACGCGTCACACAGGTAAATTTACCTGACGTAACACACAGGTCATTGAACACGTGTCACAACAGGCCTGTGGTTCAGCGGGTCAGTGTCGGTCTGTCGGTGGCGGTCTGTCGGTCTCGGTGTCGGTGGGTCGGTCTCGGTGGGTCGGTCTCGGTCTGTCGGTCTCGGTGGGTCGGTGTCGGTGGGTCGGTCTCGGTGGGTCGGTCTCGGTCTGTCGGTCTCGGTGGGTCGGTGGGTCGGCGGGTCGGGGTCGGTCTCGGTGTGTCGGTCTGTCGGTGGGTCAGTGTCGGTGTCGGTCTCGGCGGGTCGGTCTCGGTGGGTCGGCGGGTCGGTCTCGGTCTGTCGGTCTCGGCGGGTCGGCGGGTCGGTCTCGGTGGGTCGGTCTCGGTGGGTCGGCGGGTCGGTGTCGGCGGGTCGTCCACCTACCAGCCTGCTCGGAGCGTTGGAGGGCGGCAGCAGCCGGAACACGTTCCTGCAGCCGGCTGACAGCCGCAGGTAGCGGTGAGCCATCCTCACACCGACACACCGGCGGAAAACAGCAAAGGGCTCTAAACACAACTCAAGTTCAATATTGCTGCTCCGCCATCTTTAGCCTCCTCCTTCTTCTGCGGGGTTTGAGGTGCGGGTGGCCGCACGGGGCGCGTCGCTGCCCCCGCAGGCTGAAACAGGAAGCACTGCTTTCCGTTTACCGCCTTTACAGTCAGAAGCTTTATTTACTGCTTCCTGCCGCTGTTCAGGGCGCGTTCACGTCCTGGTGGTGGTTTTGTTGGTTTTCAAACACTGATGTATAATAGAAATAGCGTCTTCTTACCGTGTGGTGTTGGTGACGGAGCCGCAGGCAGGTGGCGCTGTCGGACCCCCTACAGTTGCATGCCGGGTAGCCGCGGATGGCGTCTGCGGGCTGTGCGGAGGAATGAGACGGCTGACCGCTGACGGTCTCCCCGGTGAACCCGCGATCTCAGCGGCCTCAGGTGTCTCAGCAGAGCTATGAGGTAAACACCCCGCTAACCCGGGCTATGGCCAGGTGAAGCACCCGCAGGGTGAGCAGGTTATCCGGCTGCAGCTGGAGGACAGACCCAGGCTAACAGGCTAACAGGCTAACAGGCTAACAGATCAGCTGGGTTAGCTTGTTGTAGTTTAGTGAAGCTAACAGCTGTCAGCTAGCTGCTAGCTGCTAGCTGCTAGCTGCTAGCTGACAGCCAGAGAAAACACGGAGGCATGACGTCATCATATTTATTTGCCATATGTAGTGACGTATTTGTGACAGCGGGAAGTTCAACCGGCTGACTTGCCGGCTAGATGCTAACGTTAGCATATGGGCCTGGGCTGAGTGCAGCTGCCGGGGGGGGGGCAGCTTGTTGTTGATTAATTGATCGATCAAGTAAATCCTCAAACCGGATCCTCTCTTGGAGGATTTGCTGCTTTTCTCTGTTTCACGTCATTTTCAACTGAATATCTTTAGTGTGTCAAAGTAACAGCAACTCAAGAGTTACTTACTTTATCTGGAGCTTTCTACTACATCTCACTGAATAGTGTGGGTCATTGAACAGCTGAGATGGAGGTGTTCGGGGCCACCGGCCTGTGATGGGGCTGAAGTTCTTCGTCATTTTAGATTTAAAACATTCAGACCAGCCGTCTGTCATGGCTCATAACGTGTGGACCCAGCACCACCTGCTCCACCTTTTCTCACATGAACCCACCTGCTGTGAACGTCTTTCGCTGTTTGTCAAGAAATAAATTTAGTACCCTGTGTCGTCCTCCCCCCTAGGACTGGTGTGCTGTTGCCTCCAGGCGGCCTGGCTGTTGGACTATGCTGTGTTTGTCCACTGGGTGGCGCCTCCTGAGCCGAGCTCACCGCCTCCCTCCCTGCCCCCCCCACCCCGTCGCTCAGTCTGTCGCCATGTACGCCACCCGCCTCTACAGCACCACGGGGGGAGGAGGAGGAGGAGGAGGAGGAGGAGGGGGAGGAGGTGGGGGTGGGGTTAAACAGGGGCGAAGGGCGGGACTGGCCATGCTCGAGGCACCCCACCCCCACCACCCGGCCCCACCTCCCCCCGCCTACCCGCTGTACCAGGGCCGACCCGACGCCCACCGAGGAGCTCACTTCCACCACCACTACCATCATCACCCCCACCTGCAGCCCGCTCACCTGGCCCCACCCCCGCTTCCTCCCCACTACCAGCACCATGCCCACTTCCACACGTACGGAGGGGGGGCCCCGGCTGGAGGGGCCGCCGCCGGCAGCAAGAAGAAGACGTGGAACTTCATCCACGAGAAGATGAGCTACGACACATTCTTCACCATGAAGCGTCTGATTGAGCGCTCGCGGCGTCCTGACGAGGTGCTGCGCTGGGTCACCCAGAACCCTGCCAAGATCTCCCACAACCACTACCCCGTCGCCCTGCAGAAGATCGGACAGCTGCTGCAGGCCACACCGCCGCCACGACCCGGAGGGGATGACACCGAGGCTGCAGGAGGTGGAGCAGAGGGGGGCGACGGACGTCAGATCCTGGAGCAGCACGACTTCCAGGCGCTTTGCAACGCCATCGTCAACGACTGCGGCAAGTTTGACAATTTCAGCATCGTCAACTGTCTGTACGCTGTGGCAGCACTTGGTGAGTCGATGGTGATAAAACACAATGATCAGCTGCTCTCTGAGTGTTTGATAGACTTTACCTTCAGGAGGAACTTCCCTCAGGTGAGGCTCCACCTGTAGCTACAGCCTGCTTCAAAACCTCCTACAGTAGATGACATCATAATTTGCTTATGTGTGACATCATTATATAACAATCTGCATTTCCATAAAAGATAGAAAACATTTTCACAAGGTGAATCAGAGCTGATCTGTGTGCATCTCGAGATGAAGCCTCTTCATTAACAGTCAGTTCATTTAGAAGGAAAACTCAGGAGCGGGAGATAAACCAGGTAAACTGGGGGCTCATTAACACAGGTGTGCAGGTATGTGCTGCTCCTTCATGGTAGACAGTAACTTCACTTCCAGGGAGACAAACTCAAGTCATAGTATTTGTTGCAACACAGACTCTTGACTCTCATGTCACATCTGTATTCGCTCAGATCTGTTTCAGTTTTGTTCCAACTTGTCGGACACAAACTGTTTGGATGTTGGTGACTCAAACATTAAAACTGGAGCATCTGGTCTGGTCTGGTCTAGTCTGATGTCTGTGATGTGTGGGGTCTCTTAAGGTCTTCCCAGTGACTCTCAGGTGGTCCAGGTGTTGGAGGCGGAGTCTCAGTCCAGACTGAACCAGTTTAACCAGAAGGACGTGTCCATGGTGTTCAGCTCTAGTATGAAGCTCCACCCGGGCAGCCAGCACCCCCTGACTGAGGCCTGCCTTGCCGGCCTGGAGAAGAACCTGGAGAGAGAGCGCCACCCGCAGACGCTCTTCCTGCTGCTCTCATATTATAGACTCAAGTGGCGCTCGCTGCAGCCGCAGGAACCTGCTGCCCCTGCAGGGGGCGCTAACACTGCCACCACTAACAATAACAACACGCCTCCAAACCCTGAACAGCTGCTCGCCAACAGGTGAGGCCATACTGTGTTTAATTAAATGATGAGACTGAATCCCTTAAATTCCTCCAGCTGTTCTTAGAACCATGAAAAAGTTCCTCTGGTCCGAAAGCGTGACGTCAGTCAGGTATTTTAATGGGGTTTTAAGGAGATAATTCATGGATTGTAATATAATAAGTCTGTAAAACAGATTAAGGCCTTTTTAAATGACATGAAAGACGTCCCTTAATTTATACCTCAACAATAAAACAGCCTTCATTTTTCAATTAAGGTGAAAATTTAGAAATGGCTTTCATGGTATTTGGTAAAGTTTAAGGTGGTTTAAACTGTAGAAATAATATATTAAAAACCCATTAATATATTATAATTGTGAATTTCCTCTCTGGGGATCAATAAAGTCTTGTATCTTAATCCATTAACCATTAATTATGATTCAATTAAGAGCTTTTATTGATTTTTTTTTTAAGAGGATGAGTAAATTAATAAATTGATTTATCTTTAATAGATTCTCAATGTTTTGATGGGTTTTTTACAGTGTTAAAAAATCCTTAAAATTTATCTTAAAAATAAAAAGGCCTTAATTTTTATTTAATTTAATTTAAATTTCTTAATTTACATTTAAAACCCACAAACACATTATTATCCATTAATTAACCCCAGATTGAGGGTTAATTGAAAAATTAAGGTCATTGTTAAGGTCACAAACCCCTTAAAATTGACTTTATTTGTTAATTAAGGGCTTTTGAAATCAAGGGGATTTTAAAGGGTGTTTGTTACATAGTGAAACATTTATTATAGTTTTGATCTCTGTGTATTGATGACGCGTCTCTCCGTCCTCCTCCGTCCTTCAGGAAGATCTTGCGTCTGGTCAAACACACTCTGGCGAGTGTCAGTGGTGTTCGTGATCAGGAGATGGCGCTGTTGGATGAGATGTTAGCGGCGTGCGCTCGGGAGGCGAGCAACAAGAGTCTGGAGCTGATCTTCAGCTCTCACCTGTTCTACCAGAACAGACAGGAGAGGTTCATCAGCAGCCTGGCAGGTAAAGTTCAGTTTTCACCACTGACCACACAACATGCAGGGTTCATTCACAGACGCTCAGTGCTGACTGAACAGGAGAAGCTGGTCTTTGGTCTTTGCTAATAAGAAAGAACGAGGAGAGATAAAAGGTTCAGTAAGAGATTCATTACCGTCAGAGCTGGACCCCAAACCCACCAGCAGGTCTGACACACTGCCATCTCCATGTTGAGTCCTCACTGGTTCGACTGCACTTTGATCGCGTTTCCCATCATTATGTTGAGTTCTGTTTCCCACCCTTAAACCTACCTCCAACCACTGAGGACATGTGACCTGTTGTGTGTTGCTCTCAAACAGAGGAGTTGCCAAAGAAGGTGGACAGCATCACTCCGTACACAATGGCTCTGATCGCCAAATACATTGCTCGCCATCGATTGAGAGAGACTCGACTGCTTGACACCATCGCAGACTTCCTGGTGAAGAAGGCCGAGTACCTGGACAGTAAGGTGAGGACTGGACAGGTGGTCATGTGGTCTTCAGTACTTGTGTACAGGACTCTGCAGGTGTTTTTGTCTCTGTGTCCTCAGGTGATCCAGAAGCTGGTGTTCCCGTTCAGCAGGATGAGTTACCGTCCATCCAACGAGCAGCAGTTCTTCTCTCGGTTGGAGGAGGTGGTGGAGCTGAAGGCGCTCAGCTCGCCGCTCGCCACCGTCAACATCCTCATGTCTCTGTTCCAGCTGGGACATTTCCCTGGCCTGGTGCTGCACCGAGTCTTCTCCTCCGCCTTCATCAGCAATGTCACCAGTCAGTACCAAACAACCAGTAAAAGTCCCAGTGAGCCTGCAGAGGGTTTCACTTTTCATCTTGCGATTTGTTGTCTTGTTACTCGGATTTTTTTAGAGTAAATATTGTGAAACAAGGTTTCGTGACAAGGTTTCCTCAGAAGATGATAGGAAATTAAAGGTACTGTTGGTGTCCCCCACCCCCCACAGACAGTCCATATGCTCTGATCGTCCGGCGGTACCTCTCTCTGCTGGATGCTGCTGTGGAGCTGGAGTACTGCGAGTACACGGGACCACGACTGCAGGATGCCCACAAGGTCCTGATGTTTGACCACGCCCTGACTGCTGATGAGGTCAACCGCAAGTACAGGTAACACACAGACACACCTGTACACAGATGTTCGCACCTGCTGCTGCTGAGCCATTTTTAATGTTGAAAAGATGTTAATAGGTATCCGTTTCAGCAGAACTTGATCTGCATCAACAGGAATTCTTTCTAGTACTCAAGTGGGTCTGACCAGTCCTGACTGGCCCTCCTGGGCACTTCTAACAGATTCTAACTGGTTCTTCTGGCCAATTTTAACTGATACTGCAGACTGGTTTTCACCAGTCAGTTGTACTGCTGGTACGGTTTCTGACCCTTTGTGACTGGTTCTGGCCAGGTATGGCTAGTATTTACTGGTCTGGACCAGTTCTGACTCGTTACATCTGATAGATACTGCTGGCCAGCTCTGGCTGTCTTTCGGCTGGTTCTGACTAGTTGGGGCAGGTTGTGATTGGTTCTGACTGATTCTTCTGGCCAATTCTGACTGGTACTGCAGGTTCTTGCTTGTTTGGACTAGTTCTTCAGGCCACTTGTAACTGGTTCTGATCATTTTGTGTCCTGTCAGTTATAAAGGTCTGGTGGCCGAGGCCCTGCGACAGCTGGTTGGAGAACAGAACTACAAACAGGACGAAGTACTCGCTCCGGGATACTACACAGGTACTACACACTAAATACTGCAGTTTTTCATGTGTTGTAAGCTGAATGTTGTAATCTAATCATCATCACCTGTTCATCTCCAGACTTTGTGTTGTGGGTGGACAGTTCTGGTCGGGTTCTACCCATCAGGACCGGAGCAGGTCTGGCTCTCAGCATCGTTCCTCCATCCTGCGTTGCCATGGTGTCCAAGCCAGCTGATGGTGCTGTTGCCATGGTGACTTCAGAGTTCCAGAAGTTTTCTCCGTTCGCGGCACTGGAGGAGGGTGCAGAGCAGCCATGTCAGGTGGGCGAGGCGATGGGCGGGGCCATGGAGCCCAGGTCCTTCCTCCCCCACCACATCCGCAGCACAGCGGGCACCACGACTGCCTCAGGGCCCCCGCGGCCCGGGTCTAATGGCCGCCCCTTGGACTATGGCCCCTATTACGTCCCTGCAGCGGAGTACTACTCCAGTTTGGCAAAAGAGCACTCTCTGGAGAGCCAGGACAGCTCCACGCTCAGCAGCCCTCCCTCTGACGGCCTGGCCCAGCCCGTGGCCCAAGGACCTGCAGGGGCCACAGCCCCAGACTCACTCTTCCAGTTTTCCATCGGGAAGATCCTGGAGGATGAGGGGGGGACAGGGGCCCTGGGGGGCCAGGGGACAGACTGTGAGCTGCCGGGATTCTTCGAGGGTGTGACGTATTCTGAGGGGTCCGGGGCCGACAGAGGGCCCCCATCACCACAACAGCTCCATGCTCCCGACAGACCCGACGCTGACAACACGCCAACAGACCAGAGACAGATCAGGAGGTCAGTCCATCTGAGTAAACCTGATCAGACTTGTTCTCTAACAGAACCTGTTCTCTGTCTGATGGACTCCATCACCATACAGTTCAGTGTGACCAACACCCATCTGACTTCTCATCATGTGTCTGTAAAACTCTGTCTGGTCTCTGCAGGGTCATCATGTCCGTCAATGATAAGTGGCATTACTGCCACAACTCTGAGGTTCTGGTTGGTTCTCGGGCCATGAGGGACCGACACCTGAGGCTCCTGGGATATATCATCCTACAGGTCAGCCGCCACCCACAACTCACACACTGTACATATTTAAATGTTTTAGACTATTAACTACAAATCCTGTGTTCTTTTTGTCACTGCTGAGCGTTCTCCATCTCGTCTCTTCGATTCATGTCTTATCTTTCAGGCAGACAAACAAAGATTAGACACATATCTTCCCTCTATTTTGTACGTGTCGCGGTGGCAGCGCTAAGCATTGTGATAAGTGATAGTTGGAGCCTCAGCTCACCCCTTTATTAAAAATGGGACCCATCATCCCGTTCTACCAGTCCACAGGTACTGTGTCTGACCTCCATGAGACATTGAACAGTCAACCAGGACAGTCCCACAATGTCCAGAGCTTTCAGCATCTCAGAGTGACACCTTGCACGGAGCTTTTTGAATGGTGAAACGGACATCTTCCCCCAAGCCTTCCAGCTCTGACTCCTCTATGGGTGACAGTCAGTCGGGTTCAGGAGTTCTTCAAAGTATTTCTTCCACTGTCCGATAATATCTTCAGTCCAACTCGGCAGTTCTCTGCTGAAAACAGTCTGGACTAAGCCCTGCCTCCACTCCTGAGTCGTCTGACGATTTGCCAGAACCTCTTAGAGACTGAGTGAAACCTTTTCCATGGTCTCCCCAAACTCCCCAAACAGAAGTTGCATTTTTCTGATCTCCCGTCAGTTACTGCAGGAGTCCCCTGGGCCCACCAAGCCTGAAAGGACTCCTTCTTCAGCTTGACGGCCTCCTTCACCGCTGGTGCCCACCAGCTGGTTACCACCACAACATGGCCCACCCAGACTCCGAATAATTCGTCCAGGAGAGATCCCTGGTCAAGATGTTGTTAGCGAACCAGCTAGTCAGCAGTTTATCCTGCAGTCAGCTGGTTTAGGTGACAGAGAGTTCGGCCAGATGTCAAACTAACAACCCCACTATGAGTTCAGGACTTTACAGATGGTGGGGGGGTTCCCAGATTGCTAGTTGGATGTACCCAGTGGATGTCCGTTAACCAGTAAGAAGCCCCGAAACATTGGTCATTGCCCCCAGAGGCTAAATCGATGTCGGACGATAGCCGATGGGTTCCTAGATTACTCCAACGCTAACTGCTGCTAAAACCACCATGTCTCCTTTTTACGTTTATAATTTCTACACCTGATCAGTAAACAACATGTAAATCAGACTCTGAGTTGTTGGAAGGTGGATGATGGAGCTAGGCTAACAGTCTTTGTGCTAAGCTAAATTAAACACATCCTGGGCCAGTCTCTACTCTGGAGTGTTTTAGTATTTAGCAGTTTGTCATGTGACCTGTTGTCTTTCTTGTCCCCTCTCAGCTGCCGTACCATGAGCTGGAGAAGCTGAACGGCATCGAGGAGGTGAAGCAGTACCTGCACAAGAAGCTGCTGGACATCCCGCTATGACGCTCTGTGTGTGTGTGTGTGTGTGTGTGTGTGTGTGTGATGTCACGGCTGCTTCAGGTCTGTAGTTTGAATCCTGGTTCTGAGGTCAGAGGTCAGCAGTTTGTTAGCCCTCTGAACGGTGAAATCCTGTCAGTCAAACATCAGGGAGGAAAAGAGCGACCACGTTAATGTCTTGTTTATTCAGATTACAGCTGCAACTAACAATTATTTTATCAATGAATCTGCTAATTATGTCCTTTATTAATCAATTAGTGTATAAAACCTCCTCTTCCTCTGGTGGCAGTTTCTCTCATGTCTCAGTCACCTTGGACTCTGAGAACTTTTAACATTTTTTATAAACCAAATAAGTGACCAGTTGATCAAAAAGATCATCAACAGATGAATAAATAATGAAAATAATGTGTAGTTGCAGCTGTACACATTAATGTGCAGGTTGACTCAGACTCCCATCAGGCTGTGCAGCTTTTTAAAGGACCTTCCTGCTGCTTTCTGACCATTTTCCAAATCATCCATAAGTTTTCAGATTGATCTCCTTCCTTCAGGGAGCCACTGGCTTCTGTTCCTTTCTATAAAAATCTATTTTAAACTTGCTGCAGAGATAAATCCACCATCAAGGACGTCGAGTCCAAATTCTCCTAGTAGAACCCAGCCAGCCACCAACCAAACTGTTCAATTTTCCGTGTATTTAAAATAGGTTTTATTGATTCATCTAACTGTTCAGTTATATTTTCTTGTATTTTTTCTCTCCCTACATGATGGTCTGATGCCAGGTGTATAAGTCTGGTTATAGTATATATAATACTACATTTCTTTCATTTTTATGTAGCTTTTTGCCTAAAAACAGTAGAACTATCAGCCTTGAAAACCCAACATGTGCGTACTTGAGTGTAAACGCCTCTTCATGTCAGAACGTGAGCTCTGGGTACTGAATTTTAAAGTTTCTCATGTCCTTGAACGCATCATCAGGACCGCTCTCACCTGCTCAGGTGTGACGGTGGTTTGTTTTGGAACATGGTCAGCAGTGAAAACACGACTGGTCCTTTAAAGTGTCATCATGTTTGCTGAGTGCAGGCTGTGATCTGATTGGTCGCTGTGTGGATGAACAAACATCTTTTGTTTTTGTTTTTTTGGAGGGGGGTTGAGTCCCTTTTTATAAAGTTTGGTAACCATGGTAACCATGATGATGCATGTGTGGGACTGTTTTTCGGGGCGTCACTGTTTTATAAAATCAGATGGAGCTGTGCTGAGAGCAG
This sequence comes from Macquaria australasica, assembly GCA_005408345.1. Lineage (NCBI taxonomy): Eukaryota > Metazoa > Chordata > Actinopteri > Centrarchiformes > Percichthyidae > Macquaria > Macquaria australasica. Next base: position 66,230 of record SEMN01001037.1, read on the forward strand.
GGGCTGATGGGTACTGTAGTTCTCTGAGTGCACACGGCTGTCCACGGGGAAGGGAGGGGGGAGATGAGGGAGTGTTGCCATGGTAACATGGCGTGTGTGCCAAAGGCCCGGAGGACGAGCCAGCTGCAGTATGATGTATGTGATTAATGTCGGGGTCAAAGGTCAGATTATTTATTTGTGTATGAGGTGACGGATGGACAGACTGATGTTCGACGAGGGAAAGAAGCTTGTTTATATTCTATAAATCTATTCATTCAAATGTCTATAAAACCTGAAACCAAACTGAACTGGTCTGGCGTTTTTTTTTTTATCAACGTTAAACATTTTTATTATTTTAACTGACTGACGTTCATGATGTCTTACAAGTCACAGGTAAGTCTATATATAAGTCTATAAAGTCCAACGAATCGAGTCCAACAGTGCTTACAGGATGGCCTTCAGGGAATAAAATCCCCTGAACCTTAACACCTTAAACTCATTGACGTGTCGAATATTTCAGTCATGAGGAAATTATTTTCTCCTGAAGTCTATTGAAATGACCTGATGATCAAAACACAAGTTCATACAGTGCAGCAACGCAGCCTGTGATGTTCGCAATACACAACGTACAGTGTGATGTCACGCTGATGTAACCTGCAGCTGTGATGTCACGGTGTATTTGGTCACATGATGAAATCAGACGACAGAATTGAGAAAAAGTGCATTTATTTGTTAATTTTCTCAGGCAGGCGGCTGATTGGAGGTTGAACACTGGCTCCTCCCTCAGCGGTAACTAACGACAACCAATCGGCTCCACCCCTCCTCCTGCCTGTCAAACTCTGTACAAACCCCGCCATCGCTCCAAAAATAAACAAACCTCTCCGCCCGTCTGAAACGTCCGTCAGATAAAAACCACTCGATAAAAAACAGAAACAAACACGAGTAACAAAACACTCCGTCAGGCTCCACCCCCTTCAGAGGGAGGCAGGAGGGGCCAGTGCGACCGCAGTATGACGTCACCACTTCTCATTGGTCCGCTGGGATGATTGGCATGTGAGGAGGCGTGGCCTGCACAGCCTGTCCTCTCCAATGAGGTGGAGGGGGCAGTGCTAGTCCGAGTCCGAGTCACTGGATTCCTCAGAGGAGCTCTGGTCTTCATCATCCTCGTCCTCATCATCGTTCTGACGAAAAGACAAAACAGGAAGCGGTTTTACAAACTACAAGTTCATTTCGTTACATTTATATCTGGTGAATGTGTTTGCCGCGGTGATTCTGGGTGTGTTAGGTGGTTGCCGCGGTGATTCTGGGTGTGTTAGGTGGTGGCCGCGGTGATTCTGGGTGTGTTAGGTGGTTGCCGCGGTGATTCTGGGTGTGTTAGGTGGTTGCTCTGTAGTAATCAGTGAGTTGGTGCAGGAAGGAGCTCCAGCTGGATTTGGTTTTATCCGTGAAACTGAAACATGAACTTTAACACCTGAATAAAGTATTTTTAACAGGATTTTAGGGGAAAATCAAATGATGGTGACATCTTCACGTGCTTTGATGGATTATTTGCACATTTGACATTTTAAAATCTCTTGGAATGTATTAAGGACTTTTAGTGAGTTTTCTGTATCAAGGTATTAAGGGCAAAAACACGTTTTCACCTCATCATCGTCATCGTCGCTGTCTGTGGATCCCGACGTCTCGTCATCTTCATCAGAGTCAGACGAGTCGCTCTTCTCCTCCTCCTCGTCTGAGTCGGACATGTCCTGCTGGAAGACAGACGGATGCTGCTTTACAACACACAGCCTGACAGACCGCACCGAGGGAGGAAAATGTCCACACACTTCAACTTTTTAACTCAAATAAAATGTATTGATTTTAGTGTGTGTGTTGTGTAGTGTGTAGTGTGTTACCTTGGCCCGGTACGCCATGGCCCTCTTGGCCACCCCGACCGTCTGCGTCGCGGCCCTCGAACTCGCCACCTTGCCCTTCGCCGTCACGCGGACTTTAGCTCCCGGGCTGCTGCGGACTTTAGCCGTGCTGCGACGTTTCTGATGGGAACCAGAGAGACAGCAGAGCCAGTTAGCTGTTCACGTTTCTGACAAATCTGTCAAAAAACTGCTTTTATATCAAAATCTTTCTTTCTTTTAAACATAGCTTAGCCATGCTAATGCTGGTGGAGTTTAGCCCAAAATCTAATTAATAAAATGTTACAAAATGATAAAGAAAATAACTACAACACGTAGCTGGCAACATTAGCTTAGCCCTACTGATGTAATGTCTCGTTAGCGTATGGTGGCATTAAGCTAATTTATTAGCAAGGCTGAACAACCAATTAAATTAAACACTAATTAAACATTGATCCATTATTGGCTATATTAGCATAGTAGCTTCGCCGCTGCTAATATGTTAGCTCCAGTCAGCCAGTGAGATTTGAGAGAGAAAGAAAACAGGTGAACTAAACGTCCAGGTGCCATGAACCTGAACCCAGACTCACCGAGCTGGAGAACTCCTTATAGACGGCTCGGTCCTGAGGAGACAGAGACTGGACAGGAGACAAAGACACACCTGTGTGTTATCGTGTGCGATTCGGCCTCTAGAGGGCGACATGATGTGTCAGAGGTCTGGAGAAACGCTGAGCTCTGATTGGTTGAACTCTTTCTCCTGGACAACGTGACACAACGTTTAGTCACCAAATATAAAAACCTTTTCTCATAATATCTTTATTCTCAGAATAAATCTTTATTTTGAAAATATTCAGACTTTTTAAATCTAAATGACTAAACCAAAGAAAAATGATGCATCAGAGCGCTGTTCTCCAGACCCCTGTGGTTGCCGCGGCGACAGTGCGAGCAGCAGGTTACCTTGACCCAGGCCTCCAACTCGGCCTTGTACTCCACCTGCTGCTCCTCCACCAGCTTCTTGTACTTGTCCTTCTGACTCTGGCTCAGCTTGTGCCACCTCTTCCCGATCTCCACCATCCGCTCCTTCAGGCTGAAGTGGTTCAGCTCCCCATTGGTCAGCAGCTCCTGAGAGAACATCTGATACCCGCTCCTATTGGACGGAAACAGCAGGGGGAGGGGCTTACTGCCAGACTGCTTTCAGTTGTCTTTAAAACAGTCACATGACTCGTTTCTGTTCCACATCTCGTTCTCTGTCTGATCTAAACATCCTGAGCAATTCATTGATTAATCAAGAGAGTGAACGGCAGATAAATTGATGTGTGGTAACACACTGAACTATGATGTCACTTCCTGTCAGACTCACACTGGAGGTTTCTTTGGTTCTCCGTCAAACTTGGGTTTCCTCTGACTCTGACCTGCAGGTGGAGGTCTCATCTCCAGCAGCTCCCTCTGCAGGACACCAACCGTCAGTGCAACACAAAGACAAGCAACATCCACAAACTGGGGGGTGGGGGGTTGGAGGGGTGGGGGGTGGCTCACTGACCACAGGTTGGTACTGAACCTCGTAACGCTTCTGGTCCTCTGCCGCCTTCTTGATCCAAGGAATCTTCTCCTTCTTCTCCATCGACTTCCAGGCCGCCTCCATCCCGGCCTGGGCCTTCCTGCGGTCGCTCTGCGGAACAAGTCACATGACCGGCGGCCAGCGAAGGTTAACAGCGCTGAGACATGAACAGATTGTGATGATAGAACATGAAACTGGAGGCGCTGTAACTCACTCTGTATTTCGCCAGGTAGTCTCCGATCACGCTGTGTTGCCACATCTCCTCGGCTGTTTTCGGCGTCTCCGGGAGCTTCGCCGTCTTCTTTCCGTCACGTCTCTCCTTTGGCGCTCCGGCAGCTGCCCATGGCTCTGGCTCCGCCTCCCGACTCCGCTCCTGAGACCAAACGAAAAACGCCAGGTCACAGGTGCGTTTAGTCAGTTTTATTCATACAGCCCAAAATCCCAGTGGGTCCGGACCCTGAGGGACTCCAGATGTTCAGTTTTCAGACCTTGACAGAAGGAGACTTGGCTCTGTGTGGGCTGGAGGCCACGCCCCCTCCCAGTCTGGCCCCGCCCAGTTTCTCCTCAGTCATGACCCGGTCTCGCTCCTCCTCCGGGAGACTCTGGAAAACACCAGCCCACATGATAATTAGTCATTTTGTACATTATAGCTTTGTTTGAGTTGGGTCTTTATTCTCTTATTGACAGTTTGAGTTAAAGCCAGCAGTTGACGTACCTCCAGAAACCTCTGCAGGTCGATGTCGTACTGCTTCTTCCTCTGATGAAAGACAAAGATTAGACAGGAACAGGAAGTGATGGCAGGTCTGGATCCTGGTGTGATGTTAGCGTGGTGATACCGACCTGCTCGCAGCGCTTCTGAAACATGTCCTTCTCTTTCTGCGTCATCATTTTCCACTGTTTACTGCAGAGGACCATCCGCTCGGTGCTGGGGACGTCCTTCATGTTCACCATCAGCTCCGCACAGTACAGAGAGTACCCGTTACTAGCCAAAAACACACAGCTGTTAGCCAAGTATCCTGGTCATGAGCGCGTTAGCATTTAGCTCGTTAGCTGAGTGCTGATTCAGACTCACGGTGGTGGTTTTGTCGGCCGCCCATCAAACTTGTCCTTCAGCTGTCTCTCTGCTTTGGTGAGGACAGACCGAACGTGATCATCAGAGGTCACATCTGGATGAGCTTCATGATACGCTCTCATGCTGCCCTACACACACACACACACACACACACACACGGTCTCAGTCCTGAATTATTCGATTAGACGTTTCTACAGCTGCTCAGGATTCAGTCCAGTTCAGTCTGGTTCAGTCTGGTCTGTTCTGGTACCTCGTAGTCTTTCTGGAGCTCCAGGGCCTTGCTGATCCACTTGAGTCTCCTCTTGTCAGACAGTTGGGACCACTGTCTCCTCAGAGCCTCCTTCAGCTCCTTCTGACTCACCTGGAAACCAAAACACCTTCACTGAGTCTTTGTGTTTATATATATATGTGTGTGTGTGTGCGGTGTGCGTGTGGTGTGTGTGTGTACCTCTGGGTGCAGCTTCATGTAGGCCTTCTTCTCGTGGTTGTACCACAGCTGCTGTGGAGTTTTAGGTTTCTCCGGCAGGTCGGACTTCTTCCTCTCTTCTATCAGCTCTGGATGATCCTCCCTGCAGGTTAGCCGCCGTTAGCCACATGCTAAATGCTAACACCACATGCTACATTTCAACAGTGTCAGTAAAGTCTGTTGAACCCACTTGAATCGAGCCATGTTCTTCTCAAACTCTTCTTTCTCTCGTTGAAACTCTGTGATGTACTTTTGCTGCAGGAAAACAAAGAATAGATGTTATATATATATATATATATATATATATATATATATATTATTTAAAACAGACTGATTTACAGGATCTGGTTTTAGGATTCAGACAACAACTGGATCATCAGGACCGAACTGTATTTCTACTGTTCTACTGAGAATAGAATCAAATATGAACATGTGTATGGGTGATTATGAGAGTCCTGGTTCAGCTGCAGGTTCTGGTCCAGTCTCCAGACCTTCTTCTTGTCGGGCAGCTCCTTGTACTTCTTGGACAGGATCTTGGTCAGGTCCAGGTTGCTCATCTCCGGGTGGATTTTGGCGTATTTGGCTCGTTTCTCCATGAAGAAGCGGAAGTACGGAGTCAAAGGCTTCTTGGGGAAATCTGGATGAGTCTGTTTGAACATGAGAGGTCGAGTCAGGGTCAAAGGTCACAGGAACAGACTCCATACACACCTAATGATCCGTTTGCATTGATTTCAATCATTTGTTTCTTATTCTGTTCAGTTTGTGTTTAGAGTTTCACTTTACTAAATGAAACCCCGTCTCCTGAGAGGGACCAGCAGCGTCTGGTTTAGTGAAGTCTGACTCACCTTGAGTTTCTTGCCTTTGTACGGATTCTTCACGAACTCGGTGGCGTCGACGATGAGCTCCGTCATCGTTCTGTACTTACGAACCTGAAACACAAAACCACGACGGCTTCCTGTGATCAATAAAAGCATCCAAAAATAATCAATACCAGCTGTGTCACAGTCGTTTCTTCTCGGCTTCTGGTTCGTACAGATCTTTATTTGGGTCAGTGCCAATAAATAAGTTTCCCTCAATATTAAAAAGACGATTCAAACTTTAGATTTTACAGGAAAATATGAATTTAGCTGAAAATCTTTTGAAAATATCTTTAAAAACGTCTGAGTGTTTCTATTTCATTTGGAAACTTTGATGACCACATCACCACCTTTGAGCTTAAGGTCCTTTTCAGGTGTAAATTATGGGATGTCTTCCATGTTATGTGGTACCTCAGATGAGACTTTCTGCCACTTCTGGCGGCACATGTCTCCGGTGAAGCTGCCAAAACAAACTTTCTCCCAGTCGAAGTGCGACTCTGTGGTTTTATATTTCATGCCGTCTCCGTCCGGCAGCAGACTGCGAATCCTCTCCAACAGAGTCAGACAGTCCTCTTTACTCCAGTCATCTACACACACACACACACACACGTCAGGTCCAACAGGTGGAAACAGTCTCCTCCCCTTTGAACTAACACTGAGGTAAGAAGGAGCTCGTTATAAACTCCAAAATAAGATGGAGGGGAGACATCAGTGTGTTAGACTTTGTGACGGAGACACTTCATCATCCACCCGATCCAAAACCAGTCCTGGTCCTGAGCAGCCAGCTACTCTGCAGCCTCTCCTGCTGTCTGCTGATTGGTTGGCTGGTGGTCGTGGGTCTCGTGACTGAACTTTGACCTGAGACAGAGTCACATGGTGTGGAGCGGTCTGAAGGTGAGTGTCAGGTGCTGGTTACCTGGTTCACTTTTGATCCTGGTGCTCTGAGCTCTGGAGACGCTGCTGCTGCCGTTCATCCTGCAGCGACTGACGGAGAAGCCTCCGCCCCCTGCCTCCCTACACACACACACACACACACGTTTATTAACTCAACGGCCACATTCTGGCTTTTCACAGCGCTTTCAGCTGTATCACATGGTCTTCATCAGCGGTTGTGATCAGTTGTCATGGAGACAGTTTACTGACATTTTTTAACTTCACTTTGATGACAAGGATGAAGAGCAGTTTTGAGGTACTTGTACTCGAGTATTTTCATGTACTTTATTCTTCTACTTTTATCTGATAACTTGAGTCACTTTGCAGATTCAGATTATTGATACAGAACATAATCAGCTAATAAATGACGATGTGTTATTATTGATGAATCTACCAGCAGACTATAAAGTGATTAAAAGCAGCTCCACCAGCTGCAGCATTAAAGTGATGAACACATGAATGCATCAATCATTATAATCAATAATATCATATAGATTAATCTGCATAATGAGTACTTTTACTTTTGGTAATTGCAGTGTATTTTGATGCTAATACTTCTGTGCTTTGACAGTAAGATTTTGAATGCAGGACTTTCACGTGTAACAGAATATTTTTAACAGATTTCAGGCTGATCCGCCAGCTCCTGCCCGCCCACAGCGCTCTGATACCGGCCTGTCCTGACCCTGACTGACCGGCCGAGGAAACCCCCGGCTGTGGTGTCACCGTGGCCCGCTGACAAGGTCAAACTGAGGGGCAAAGACTGGGCGTTTTATGTGTGTACTTCTTCTGTAGCATACATGATATTTTAGCTCCAAACTGGATCCCAGCTAACGGCTAAGCAATGTTAACAGATATGAGACGGGCTGCTGTTGTTACTGAGCTCAGAGCGGATTTTAACCCAGTTACAGGTCAGTCAGAGGGCAGGCTGGACTCCACTAGAAATGTTTCACCGAACTCCATTGACAAATGTGTCACTTTAAGTCAAAAGTGCGTAAATGTAAACATAAAGTTCATAGAAGACCTTGTCGCCAATCTTTAAGAGCAACCCTTCCATTCGGCATGAATCCAATACATCAGGCAGCTCTTAATTTAGCTTTAACTGTGCTTCTCCCAAAATAAAGCGCGGAGGGCGGTAGGGAGCAGCTCGGGTTGACTCTCTAAATCCAGAGTTTGTTGAAATAACGTGTCGCTCGCTGGCTGTTTGCGTACCGATTTAACCGGTTCGTGAGAATATTGTAAATGTTCTACATGACAAATATCTGCCGCTGTGTTTACTAGATTTGGGATTTCTAAATGGAGTTTGGAACTGAGATGTGGGCGAACAGCAGTAATGTTATCGGGGTCGCAATTAACTGAAAGCAGCGGGCCGTCAGGCTCCAGCTGCCCCGGTAATGGCGTCTGTCCTCCGGCAGGAGTCACCACGTAGCTTCCGCTGGCACGCAAAGCTACTCGAGACACAAGCTAACGTTAACCTATTTTGGGTAAATGTGTAAACTGCGAGGTAAACTTAGAAAATACAAACACGAAATAAATCAAAAACATTTTAAACACAAACCAACGACTCAGTCTGACACGTGTAGCGGATAATCGCATCATTTAGCAAAACTGCTTAAATGATAAAATACGTCGACATCCGAGTCTTTGGTTGTAAAAAGAATAAGATTAAAATGGCGAAATATTCGTCTGGTTTGAATCATTTAACTACCAAACTGCAGGATTTGATGATTTCGGTGCTGAGCGGGCTGGATGACTTGCTGCTGCCCCAGAAGCCTTCACTGCGAAGCCGCCATGAATGTTCTGGTGACTCGGGGACCAACGACCAGAAAACCCCACAAATCTGTTTAAAATCACGTCTAACGACTTACCTTCAGATTCAGACAGAACCCCGGGTTAATACTGCACACCACTGTGGTCGTTTGGATTATTTCGGGACTTTCAAAGTGTGTTTTTTTCAGCCTTAAACCCCGGGGAGTCAGGTCGAAACGAATCCGACAAAAGGAGCGTCTAGTCCGGTATGAAACTCCGCCCAGCGCCGCAGGGGGAGGAACTCCGGGGGAAAACATGAGGACAAAGGCGGAGGATGAAACCAGAGACAGCGGCTAAAACTCCAGCCAAACACGCTTAAAACCTACTTTACATGTAGAATCATCGTTATTTTATGTATTTTGCACAAGCATTCAGTCACTAATTTACAAAAATGTAACTGCGACAGCGTCCTTTTCTGTAAATCTACCCTCCTGACTTTAACCTGGTCCGACTCCAGATGCTGAACCGGCGGGGAGACAGAGGACTGGGGTCCGGGGACCCGACGGCCAGCCGCCGAGAGAGATGCGGCCGGGGGGACCCGGAGGGGAACGGCTACCCGGCTGCTCCAGGCTCCGAGAGGAAGAACCAAAGTGTGCAGAAAGTCATCAGATCTGCCGGCTGCTCAGGTCTCCCTCCCCGGCCTGTCGCGGTGCTAATCAGCGGCTCGGAGGCGGCAGTGAAACCTGCATCCTGCAGGACAGCAGCCCGCATCCACATGGCATCCTGCCCGCTGAGGACACACCGTCTGCCGGGTCTGATCTCCCCGACTCACCGGTCCCCTCCCATAGAGAGCTGTGAAGTGAGGGCTGATGACTGATCAATCAATACATCCAACTGTTCGATATACCTGTCCCCCTCCTGGGAAACTCCACAGGTAGGTGTGTGTGTGTGTGTGAGGGGAGGGGGGGGGGCGTTTTATAAATAAAAAACATCTTATACAGAATCTACAGAGGCTTTATTTTTGCTTCTTTATTAACTTTGTCCCAAATTAATTTTAGTTAAAGCCCTGTCAGAGCGCGCGCGCGCGTATGCGTGTGTGTGTTTGTGTGTGTGATGGAGAACAGTCAGTTTGGCTCCTGGGTGTTTTACTGTCCGCCTCACTGCCGCCACCTGCTGGTCGGGATGATCAGTGGAGTTTACTCAATCAAATCCCCTTAATGAACCCTTAATGCTGTAGCTAAATTTAAGGAAGTGATTCCATCGGCATTTAATTCAGTTCCATGTCTCAATGTAACAGATGACTCCTATGCTAACTTTAGTCCCTCCCAAATTGATCATCTTGTTGATAGTGCTGCAGGCTCACTACGAATGACACTCGACTCTATCGCCCCTCTAAAAAAGAAGATAATAAAACAGAGGAGGTTAGCTCCATGGTATAACCCGCAAACCCGCAAATTAAAACAAACATCGCGAAAACTTGAAAGGAAATGGCGTTCCACCAATCTGGAAGAATCACGTTTAGCCTGGCAAGATAGTCTTAAAATTTATAGGAAGGTCCTCCGTAATGCCAGAGCAGCCTACTACTCATCATTAATAGAGGAAAATAAGAACAACCCCAGGTTTCTGTTCAGCACTGTAGCCAGGCTGACAGAGAGTCACAGCTCTGTTGAGCCATGTATTCCTATAGACCTCAGTAGTAATGACTTTGAGCTTCTTTAATGATAAAATTCTAACTATTAGAGACAAAATTCAGCACCTCCTGCCCTCAGTTGGTACTGACTTATCTTCAAACACAGGAACCTTAGAAACAACTGTAAAACCTGTACATTTAGACTGCTTTTCTCCCATCAACCGTAATCAACTAACTTCCATGATTTCCTCATCTAAGCCATCAGCGTGTCTCTTAGACCCCGTCCCAACTAGGCTGCTTAAAGAAATTTTACCCTTAGTTAGCACTTATGTACTAGATATGATCAATCTGTCCTTATTTAAAGGCTATGTGCCACAGTCCTTTAAAGTAGCTGTAATTAAGCCTCTTCTTAAAAAGCCCACTCTTGATCCAGGGATTTTGTCAAATTATAGACCTATATCTAACCCTCCTTTTCTCTCTAAGGTCCTTGAGAAAGCAGTCGCCAATCAGTTGTGTGACTTTCTACACAACAACAAGCTGTTTGAGGATTTTCAGTCAGGATTTAGAGTGCATCATAGCACAGAGACAGCACTGGTGAAAGTTACAAATGACCTTCTAATTGCATCAGACAAAGGACTTGTCTCTGTACTTGTCTTACTAGATCTTAGTGCTGCATTCGATACCATTGACCATCACATTCTATTACAGAGACTAGAACATTTTATTGGCATTAAAGGTACTGCACTAAGCTGGTTTAAATCCTATTTATCAGATCGATATCAGTTTGTACACGTTAACGATGAATCCTCTATGCACGCCAAAGTTAGTCACGGAGTTCCACAAGGTTCTGTGCTTGGACCAATTCTATTTACCTTGTATATGCTTCCTTTAGGCAATATTATTAGGAAGCACTCCATAAATTTTCATTGTTATGCAGATGATACCCAATTATATTTATCGATCAAGCCAGATGAAACCAATCAATTAGCTAAACTTCAAGCATGCCTTAAGGACATAAAAACCTGGATGACCTGCAATTTTCTGATGTTAAACTCAGACAAAACCGAAGTTATTGTACTTGGCCCCGAACACCTTTGAAACACATTATCTAAAGATATAGTTTATCTAGATGGCATTGCCCTGGCCTCCAATGAAACCGTAATGAATCACAAGGAGTTATCTTTGATCAGGATATGTCCTTTAACTCCCATAAAACAAAACTTCAAAATTTGCCTTTTTCATTTCGTAACATTGCCAAAAATCAGGCACATCCTGTCTCAAAAAGATGCAGAAAAATGAGTGCATGCATTTGTTACGTCTAGGTTGGATTATTGCAACTCTCTATTATCAGGCTGCCCCAATAAATCCCTTAAGACTCTCCAGCTGATCCAGAATGCTGCGGCATGTTTACTGACAAGAACCAGAAAAAGAGAACATATTTCTCCAATATTAGCTTCTCTACACTGGCTCCCTGTAAAATCCAGAATAGATTTAAAATCCTTCTCCTCACCTTCAAAGCCCTTAATGGTCAGGCACCATCATATCTTAAAGAGCTCATAGTACCCTGTTACCCCACTAGAGCACTGCACTCCCAGAATGCAGGGTTCCTTGTGGTTCCTAGAGTCTCTAAAAGTAGAATGGGAGCCAGAGCCTTCAGCTATCAAGCTCCTCTCCTGTGGAACCAGATCCCAGTTTGTGTACGGGAGGCGGACAGCCTCCTCACATTTAATAGTAGGCTTAAGACTTTCCTCTTTGATAAAGTTTATAGTAGGGCTGACTCAGGTGACCCCTGAGCCACCCCTTAGTTATGCTGCTATAGGCCTAGACTGCCGGGGGACTTCCTATGATGCACTGAGCTCCTTTCTCCTCCTCTTCCTCTCCATCTGTACGCCCTCATATCCATCAATGCTTGTTATTAATTCAACTTCTTCCCGTAGTTGTGTGCTTTCTCTCTTCTCTCTCTCTCTCTCTCTCTCTCTCCCCTTCTGTTGCTTTCTGCAGGTATTTCTGCCTCTGGAGCTGTGGAGGTCTGGGTCTGTGGTTGCTGCCGCCTGCTGCCCCCGTGCTCCTGCTCTGCACCCGCTG